>QAOA01004133.1:4364-15216 GCA_003255065.1 Cercis canadensis
GGGGGGGGGGGGGGTGAATAAGAATTATTAAAAATTGCTCATAAAAACAAATTCAAATCATATATTTGTTCAGAGAATCAGAGATGAAGAGAAAGAAAATCTACAAGAGATTTTATAGTGGTTCGGCTAAACATGCCTACATCCACTTCTCCCATATCATGGGGTTTCACTATTCTTCAAGTTTATTTTTTCAAGCTTCTTCAAGCTTTACAACCATGGTTTTTATTTTTCAAGTTAACTATGAACTCTTTCTCTAACTCACTAGAAATCACTCTCATGGATTTCTCCCATAGAAATCCAAATACAAAAACCCAAGTGTTTTGTTTTAGCCCCAAAGAAGAAATTCTCTTATAGAGTAGATATGATACAATGAAAATCTTGAAACATGAAGAGATAATTGAGAGGAAGAGGAAGAGTGAAAGCTCTTAACAATGACTTCCTTCTCTCTCTAAAAATATTTTCTTCTATTACTCTTCATGCATGCCCGAAGCTGTTACACTATCTCTTGATATATCATCTTTCTTGTGCACGTGAGGTCCTTTGTAAGAAGGCTAAGAAGAGGTCTTTCACTAGCTGACACAAGGCCTATCATGCATCATGACCTTTTGTCCTTTTGTGAGAAAAGGACTTGTCCTTGTGTAAGATAAAGTACATGAAGTGTTCCTTGAAAAAGGGAACTATACATCAGTCACTTTAAGGAGGACTTTCCAATCTCACTAACACAACTCTTAGTTGGATTGTAAAAGGATAAATTTGGCTGTAGAGTCCTCTACAAGCTTTGTCCACATCAACAAAGTTCGAAGCTCACATTATCCAACAGAGCTTGATCATAGAGGCAAAAACTTGTTCTTAAGAACAAGTTCTGCAAGGCTTCTTTTCAAATTTGTTCTAAATAAGAACTTAGAGAAAAATAAACACATATTAGAAATAATAAGACATTTTGTTATCATCAAAACAGGACAAGAGACTTGTGGGGCTAACAATCTCCCCCTTTTTGATGATGACAAAAATGTAATCAAGAAAATCTCCCCCCTGAGTATATGCCAACTAGAACTGAAAAATTAGTTCTTTAGAACTAGATAACAAGAGGGAGTTTTCGCAATAGATCTGTTCAATTTCAAGAAATTATACTAAGCAATTCAAACAGACTAGTTCACATAATTTCTCCTCCTTTGACATTATCAAATTGGGGTAATGACAGATCAGAGCAGTAAAGGGATCATCAAAATAACAGCCAAAATAGAGCATAAACATATGAAAACAGTTCACAATCAGTCAAGCAATGTTAGAATGTATAATGCATGTATGATAACAGAAACAATATGCTGATAGAATGTCCACCTATTCTACATTCACAACTGTAATTTTATCAAAAGTGAGCCAAAATATTTAGATATTGCTAATCAGAAGAAGATGATGATTGAGATGCAATGAGAAGTGCCAATTGAGCTTTGATGATTGCCATATCCTTTTCCATAGCTGCCAACCGAGCATTAGAATTAAAAACCAGAGTCTGAAAGAAGTTTAGGCACCTGTCAATTTGATTTGCTAGCTCCTCTGGATTAAGTGAAGCAACCCACTCTACATGATCAACTTCTTCAAATGGTTGAGCTGGAGGAACTTGGTTCTTGGCCTTCTTAAAGGGTTTAAAACTAGTTGAAGGTTCTGTAGCATGCCTTTTTGTCTTGACAGAAGGAGAGCCGGTTGATGCTGCATACTTCTTGCCCTTTACAGTGGATAGAGTTTGAGAAGGATCAAGTGAGGAAATGGTAGCAAGAAGAAGTCTTTTTAGGATTAGTTTGGTAGGAAAGGGTTCAAAATTGAACTTGGATAGGTCAACCTTAAAATACTTGCACAATTTGACAATTATCATTCTATAGGGAAGACTAGTTTTAGTCCTTGTCCCTTTAACAGAAGCAGCCATTGTACTTAAGATCAACCTTGGCAAATTTAAAGGCAGTTGATTCTTTAAATGAAACAGCAGATAAATGTCAGAGGTAGAGAATTCACTATGGCTGCCTATTCTCAGTAAGAGGTAAGAAGTAATAATTTTGGCAAGAGTTCTGGTTATGGAATTGAAACAGTGAATGGATGGAGGTCTGCCCTGCCCTCTTTGATCATGATGATCACAAATTGATGCTATGACATCATCAAAGGCAATGAGTTCAGAGGGCCACACCTTTTGTACAAACCTACCATCCCATTTAACAGGCAATTTGAGAACACTAGGCAACACACGCTCAGATATAACCATTTCAATCCTAGCAACAGACGACTTCAAGTAAATGGAACCAGAATCTGAGCCTTTGAGAGGCTGTAGCTTTGCATAAAACAATCTTATTACCTTGGGAATGATTGGTTCATCAATTTTGAGCACGCTGGACCACCCCATGACAGCAAATGCTTCTTCAATGGTCTTTGGTCTTTGTTGCAGAGGAGACATAATCTCATTCAACAATGTAGCCGGGTGCAATTGTTCTCTTGTCATAGAGCTTGAGGAAATTTTCCTCAGCAGTAGCACTTTCGAATTCGTTGTGATCCTGCTCAGTGGAGGTACTTTCAATAGTACTCTTAAACGTCCTTTTAGCAGCAGGGCTCTTATCAGAAGAGTCTTTATCAGAAGCCCTTTTTGCAGAAGTGATTTTGCTAATAGTTCTTTTAACAGTAGCAGCAGAATTGGTAGATTTGGAAATAGGACACTTGGTTTTAGACTTTTTAGCCCGAGAGGTGGATGCTTTTCCTTGAGAAGCAGGAGCTTTGGCCTTAGGTGAGGATGATGATGCCAGTGGAGTGGATGCCTTGGCTTTGAGGAGTATAAGCTTTTGATTTTAGTTCGGGGTAAATGTTGTCTTCCTGGCTAGCATTTTCATTCTCTTGGGTCTAGGAGGAGGCTCTATAGGGTTGAATGTAGGTGCTGATTCAGGTGCTTTGGAGGGAGATGGCATTTGAGTGGAGTTAACTTGTGAGTCAGGAAGGGGTGAGGATTCTGATGGTTTGGGATTATCAGTGGGTGATAAAGGATGAGATGGTGATTGAGAGGGTTTAGAAACAGAAGTAGAAGAAGAAATGGGAGATAGAGGTGGTGTGGCTGAAGGAGAAGCAGAAGGTGGTGCTTCGATAAGAAGCCATGAGAGCAAGGGTTTTGAGATAGGTTCAGGGATAGGTGAAGGTGGAGGAGAATGCATTTTACCTTTGCCTTTGTCAAAATGAGAAGCAAACCTCCTTGCTCTTTGAATTATAGGTTCAATGTCTTTTTGCTCCTCTGAGGAAAATGAATCTTCCACTTGGATGGGTTTCTCACGAGAAGGATCTGCTTCAGCTTTCCCTTTGAACTAACAGGATGCATTAGTAGTACAGCAAAATCATCTCTCAAAAAGTTGCACTCATTCTTCTACAATTTCATGCGAGGTAAAACATAAGTGAATTGTGATAATCTATATTACACAGCAACAAATGCATCTAATTTTACACATGTGAAGCACCATTATCACTTCAATTTTACACATGCATCTAATTCAACAAAATGGTATTGTGATAATCTATATTACACAGCAACAAATGCCACAACGCTTACAAATAACAAAATTACATTTTGATGAGCAAACTTTGAAGTAAAGTTAAAATAACCTCTATCCTTAAAAGTAAATTACGAATTTTGAAAATGCAAAAAGTACAGTTCAACAAATTCCAAAATTAAAGTAGTTCAGAGAGCTCACAAGCTTAATTGCAACCTCTTCATTTGTCTGAATATTAGTACCTGGATAAAGGAAAGAAAAAATCAATTAAAATCACAACTTCCCTGTACAAATGGTAAAATTGAAACTTCCAAGAAAAAATTATATTATTTGGATTCTATAATTGATTACACCTACAATTTCGCGGCATGGCAATTTGAACATACGGGCATATTTAAAAATGAAATTAATCATTAGGAAATTATTATAACTTTGTTAATAAAAAAAAGTAAACAATTAGTCAAAGCATGATTAAAGGGCTTTTATAATTAATACCACCTACAATTTAGGAGATTGGCAATTTGAACTTTTATCTTATTTGAAACCGAATTGATATAACATTATATTCTTATAATTGCTTTCTTAAAATTTATTATATTCCGTCAATGGAAGAATATTAGGGTTTTACTATTATTGATAGCAATAATTCCTCCTTTCATATTAGGGTTTCCTGTTATATCTATCAGTTTTTATATAAATGTGCATCACTATATGAGACTCATTGCACACAGGTGCTGCTCCTCTTCTTAGATGCCTGCTGCCAATCTTCTTAAACGCCTACTACTCCTCTTGGTTCAATCATGAAATAGTTTAGGGTGCTTAGGAGGGTCTCAAGGTATGCATTATTTTTATAAACTATATTTCTATGATATAATTCTTCTATTTGTATGGACTATGTACATCCAATATTGCTATTCTATTTTGCTTGAATAGATGATTTTGACAAGATTTATGACAAAAAAAAAAAATGGTGTTGAAACATCTGCACATTGATACGTTTGAACCCCGAGTGAACCCTGATAGCAAAAATAGAAAGTCCGCCACTATTAATTGTTAAGGAGTTTGCTTGGTTTTAGAATCAAACATATTGTTGTTTATTGATGAAGCACCATTTTCCTAAAATCTTTAGGGTTTAGGGTTTGTTATACCAGAAATATTAGGTTTGTTATTCTGTATTTTAAACTTTCAAATTGCTGTTACAGTAGCTTAGCTATTCCTTTATTTCTCTGTACATTTCAGTTACAGTAGCTTAGTCATTATTTTATCTCTCTGTAGGTGTATTAAACAGAAACTACAGCAATACAATACAACGACCATTTACCTCATTTACTACTCTTTCATTTAGCATAGCTGTTTAGTTTCATTTTTACGAGTTATAAAATAATCTATATAACTTCATAGCTGAAGGGGGCTATGAAGTGTTAGTTTTATTAGAAGATAGTTGAAATATAAATCTTTCACCAATTACTTGAGCTGAATTTGGATAAAAAAAATAAACAGTGCGTTTAATTTACTTAAGCTGAATTTGGATTATCCATCCATATTCTCTCCATAGCAATATGACCAACATGTATAGTGGATGTATTAAATGATGGTTCAGAATGTCTGCTGCCTACTTTCTCACATTTAAATTTTCAGCATTTTCCCTTTATTTTATTTAACTAATACAGATAATGTATATCTATATCTGTTTGCTGGTGTATTAGGAAGAAAGAAATGACACGAATGTAAATATACACTTTTAGAATTTCCCCTTAAATCTATAAAGTCTCAGTTCATAATATAATTAAATTCCATATATGTCTTGCTAAATTTACTCATGTTTGGATTGACTTCCAGAGAACTTTGTCTTATTCGGAGTTGCCCAGGGCTGTTTATATTGCATCATCGAAAGTGTCAGTTGATGAGTGCACTTTGAATGAGAACCAAGAGAGGACTGATAGTGGTGTAAATGATGGAAGTGCCAGTGTTTCTTAGTACCATGTCAGACCAAGACATAAAGTTCATGATCCTGCTCGGGATCTTTTTATTCAAGTTTTGGAGAAGTTCTCTATTGTGACCAAATTTGCCCGTGAAACAACTTCGCAACTCTTCTGTGAATATTAGAATGATGGATTTGATGCCATTGAGAGGAGAACTCATAACCAGGCCTCCCTTGATTGTCCAAAGGAGTCTTCCAATATTCTAGGAAAAGTTCCTGATGAAAATCCTGTTGCCACAGATCCTGTGGAGGTAATTTCTTTCCTTTTTTTATTTTTTTATGAGTGCTGAAATTTTAAATGTTACCAAGTAAAATTTCTCAATTTTACTTTTTATGCTTAATCTATTGGGTTCCATTTAAGAGTAAGAATTTAGGGGCAATGCAAAGAATGGGTGGGAAAGCAATAACACAAAAATCAAATTGAAAGGAAGGGAGATGGGTTTTTTTTTATAAGGTTGGTCAATCATTTAGTTCCAATTATTTGGATAACTTTATGTGGTAATAGAAAAAGAGGAGAAGTGGTGGTATAAGGTTGGGTAGTTTATTAAGATGAGGTCTTAGGTTTTATTTTCTTTAATGTCATATAATGGAAGAAAAAAAAACAATTGTGAGGAAAATACTGTTCTTAAATTTAGTGTCATTCTTAAACAATTGATATTTTTGTGTCAAAACCATCGATTTTTCTTTTGCTTTTTCAAAAAGCCCTTTATTTATTTATTTATTTTTGCTAAATTCAGATTAGTTTAAGTTGAATAAATTTCAATTCATATATTATATGATTAAGCTACATAAATATCAATAATAATTATTTTAGGTACATAAAAATTTAATTAGGATAAGGGGAGGCTACCCTATTCCATTATCATTAATAATTTACAAACTCATTATGGCCAATAAAAAAAATGGGTGGAAAAGCAAAAACAAAAAAGAACTAAAGTCAAATGAAGGGAATTGGGTTCACCTTTATTTATATAGGTTGGTACTTTGAATACGGTTTTAAATTTAAACACAGTGGCCAACTTATAGATACAAATTCTTCGAAACTATGTACAAGCTTTCATATTTGAGACATATTCTTATGATAATATTGAGATGGGTGACTTTCATTCCATATTAGAACCCATATATATATATATATACAGGTTCATATGTGATTTCCTTTCGTAAAAATTATATGAAACATGATTATATTTTTCTGCTTTTTGAATAGCTTAGTGATTTAGAAGTTATAAATCTACCTCAAGTGTTTATTACAAACTTACATATTATTGATGATTACGTTCTTTGGATAAACTGTCAACCAACGAGCAGAAGAAAAACAACAACAGGGAAAATCTCTAATATGGTCATTTGTTGGGATGGTTTGGGCAGGAAGCAGTGTCAAGTTATTGTTGAGAGCGTTCTTTACATGCTTGAGAGAGATTGTTAAATAAGCTCCTTTATGCATGTCATGTTTTTCTGATATTAACTATGTGCAAGGTCTATGTATGGTTTTTGCTGTCCCATGACTTAATAAAGGTGGAATTTGTTATATGATCATTGTGATGAAAGGAATCTGCATCTCATAACAAAGGGATAAAATTATGGGCATTTGATGAAAGGAATCTGTATCTCATAACAAAGGGATAAAATTATGCGCATTTGAAAACTTGGTATAAATTATGAATTTTTTTTTTTTAATAACTCCACAACCAATTAGGGTGCGAACTGCTTTTGATTTGTAAAATACTTATTTTGAAATTTAATGAAAAATCAAAGGAATCATCATAATGTACCAATTAACTTAAAACCTAATTGGAATCAGAATTAATAATGAAATGGAGTCAACTTTGGCAAGGATGAACCTAGGTTAAAAATAAGACTAAATGCATGCTCCTATATATTGGAAAAATATCCTTTATTAATATTAACCAACATAATATCATGGAATATGCTAAATTTATATACTGCCATGAATAGCACAATTAGGTTTAGAGTTGTTTTAAGGGTGACAACACACATACACACACCAACATGAGTTGGGTTTTCTTGTTCTTTAAAAAAAAATAAAAATGGTTTGGACTCTAACATAACCTAACGCTACAAGCCAATATAAAGGGGAGGCAACACACAAATTTGTGCAAAAGAAATTTGTTCAAGGAGGAGGCAGAGTTTCCACACTATTTGCAATTTCTCCAAATTGAAGTGTGTATTTGTTATGGTCTATTTTATATTTTAATCATCTCCCTTTATTTCTAAGGTTGTTTTACTAATGTCATGGTATATTTCTTTTGTTGGAAATATCAAATTGACTCAAAAATGCCAAACCATTATTCATATGTCACAGGCTGTAGTGATGGTTTTGACAATGAGGCAATGCAATATAGTGCACATGCCAAGGGAACATATCCCTTTATTATTAGATGAACACAATCGCCATCTAGATGAACCTTCCAAAGCTTTTGAGTGTACAACTGATGTGATGATCATTGGTCCTTCTTTTACTGTCCAAGTCACAAACTTAGTGCTCTCCAATCAAACCATGGTGAGAATATTACTATTGTATGCCCTAATTGTAAATTATATATATATGTTGACAATAGTATTATGAATTTGGATTGTCTGTTATTGGTGTATTCCAAATGCATTTAGAGCCACCCACATGGGAAAGAATCATGGCATATAGTATTTGGTATTTGAAGTCCGAGTTGTCTTCCAAGTATAGGAAGATGAGATTTCTCCGCACCCCGCTATTGGTTCGTGTGATTTATAAATTCATTGATGGAATGACTAAATTCCTTGAAGATAATGACCTAGACAAGGGAGATGCAATCTTATTCCAATATCATGGAAGAAAAGTCATCAAATTTATTATATTTGAGAAGACTCGGGTGGTTTAAACATCTTGGACGGTGGCATTTAATATGAAGATTATGCCGAGTTATAGAGTCATGTGAGACATGAATAGATCATATATGTTATGTTTTGAAGGTTGAGTTTTTTTGGAATAAGAAACCCAAATTAATCTCTATTATCCTAGCAATACAATGTGAGATTTTCTATTTATAATTTGTCATTAGTTGTAAGCCTATCAAAATGTTTCATTGTTAGATTGCAAACAATTTATAATTCTGCACATATGATATACGAAAACTTCAATGAATTTTATCTATAAAGATTACTTTAGTTTTAGTGAAGACTTGGAATAAATAGAGGCCAATTGTAGGTATAATTCATATAAGAAACCATTATATAAAACCTGCTGAATAGGAATTAGTTCCAAAATTTGTAGTGCTATTCATAATAATAAAAAACTTGACTTCTTATGTATACTGATTCTTTTTGAAATCACTGAATTTAAACGTTTGGTGAATAATTTTAAAGGTGATCTAGAAAAATATGTTCAGTAGATAATAAGTTTAGACAAATAAGTATAAGAATTATGAAGGATCAATGTTCAATAATTATATCAAAAGTCAGGCGCATATATTTTTTTTAAATAATTTTTATTTTACTTTTAGTCAAATTAAATTTACAGAATATCACTTGCACGATTAGGTTTACATAGATGTCTTTGGGGGCGGAACACACACCTACTCGATTTTTGACTTTTTTATTATGCTTTTGTGCTTTTATATAGTAGCTGACATTCATATTTGAAAGTAAAACAAAAATTCAAAACAAAAATTCTGATTAGGAATATAAAGTTATTTTATATGAACGAGGCAAATATAATTTCCTTTTTAATCAAATCGGAATCTCATTATTATTTGTAAAAGGGAGAAATTTCAGGATATTAGGCAATCAACCTTCTTATTTCCAAATATACGTCCATGAATTACA
Organism: Cercis canadensis; assembly: GCA_003255065.1. Classification (NCBI taxonomy): domain Eukaryota; kingdom Viridiplantae; phylum Streptophyta; class Magnoliopsida; order Fabales; family Fabaceae; genus Cercis; species Cercis canadensis. Next base: position 13,683 of record QAOA01004133.1, read on the forward strand.
TAGTGCTAATTCCAATTAAAGAATAGGAAAGGATTATTTCTGATTTCCTTATATTGTGCTGCTTAAAATTGGTACTAATTTGATGGAGATGATTAATCCTAGCAGAATTAGGTTTACAGTGACTTATTTGGAGGTGAGACACACACACGGAACCTTTAAGATGGGTGCCAATATAAATGGGAGGCAACCCATTTGAATTTTGTTATGTAAGCAACCTGTTATCAAGTAGTATATTTAAAAAATCTTCTAAAATATGAAGCATGTGTGTTTTAGAAATAAAAAACTTTTAAAAAAATTAATGGGTTCAATTTACTACCATATATTTAGAATTTTCGCGTTTCATTACTTGATGAATAACTTAAAACTAAAAATGTTAAATAATAAAATAATTCTGTAATTGATTGCTTCATTGGCAAGAACCGGAATTGTTCACTAATCACTAGCATATTAGCAGAATTTTATAATTCAAATTATTCATTAATTGGACACTGAAATCCTAATTGTAAATTACTCAAATTTGTTTGGAGAAATTGTCAAATACTCTCCTAAATGTAAGTCTATAAATAATTATTTTATTCCTACTATATTTCCTAAATTGAATACAAAATTAGGGTTACACTTTCTTGCCTCCACATAGCTATATATACTGCACCTTTTCTGAGTTGTTTCACCATTAACCTGCTAATTGCTGCAAGGATTTCTTAAGAACCCAGACTAACCCAGGTTTGTTCTTCCAATATTTTTTAAGAAGCTTTTTGCTGATCTCCCTCTCCATATGCGGCCATGTTACTGTTTTGTTTTCTCTAATTCTATTCATATCTTCCATCTCCATCCGCAAGGTAATAGTGTTCCTACATTTTTCTAGGTTCTCATTCTATTGCAATATTTTTTAGTTCTTCTATTTCCAATTTTTGCATAATGACAACTATTTTTCTTTATACCAAGACATCTAGAATCATGGTGAAAATTAGAATTCAACGAGTCAATGAGGAGGCACCAAGAAATGTCCTCCCCTTTGTCCTATTTATGGAGGAGAGAGCCAATCATCATCAATCAATGGCTTTTTATGATGCTATGTTTACCAAGACTGTCAACTTCTCATTGGAGATTCATATAACCCGTGAGATCCTCACTACAAGAATCATGGTAAATATCATATTGATTGTTATTTTCAATTTTATTGTTTCATATATAGTTCATGCTTTTTTTGAATCTTTTTTCCTTTTATGGAAGCTCATTCCATTTGAGTTCTAGAATGAAATCATGGTGGATGGCGAGTCAACATGGCATATGACTACTCAAATGAATAATAATGGTTGGAAGGTTAGAATCATGCATGTACCCAAAGAAGTGTTCACCATGATCAAGTTTGGTGAAGGGCTCGGTAAATTTATGGAAGACAATCACATTGAAGAGAGGGATGCAATACTCTTTGAACATGTTGGAGAAAAAGTTCTTCGCTTTACTATTTTCGCAGACAATGTTATGAGAGTGCAGAATCTATTCCTAGAGAGGGGGGGGGGGGGGGGGGGGG
>QAOA01004134.1:0-10227 GCA_003255065.1 Cercis canadensis
TTTGGGAAGTGATTCCTGGTTCGTTCTGGGTGACCTCTTTTCCCGCGTTCTAACTTGGCCGTGATTTCTGATTTGTTCCGAAACGGAGCAAAATTTTTTCATTTCGGTAGAAAATCCTAGACACCTTAAGGTTTCGATCGAAGCAGTGGAATTTCCATATTGGATAGGTGTTTCGTGTCGGTCTCCCATGAAACCGAAATATTTTGTGGGTTTCGGACGAAACGAAATGAAATTTAGTTCTTTGGTTTCCTTGCATCTTTCTGTGCCCTTTTAACCATTTATGACAATGGAGTCCCACAAGATAATTTTTTTAACTCCTAGTTGGCACTTTTTTCTTTCGTGTTCAATTACCTTCATATTGTAGAAAATTCATGTTGCCATTGGCCACAAGTATGATATTTTATTTGAAGGGTATGATGTCCTGTGTTAACTTGATTACCGCATATAATTTGTAAGAGGAGTTCAGGTGAGGGTTTGCTAGATTTTGGGTTGTTCCCCCTGGTGAGTCAACATTAAGTTTATTTTAGCTTTTATGTTTGGTGTTAAATGACACGTTTGGTTAATGAGTTGGCTCTATGAAATTGCAAAAGCAAGTGTTGCAGTTGTTTGAAAATGGAAGGTCAGATGCTTGTCACTTTGTTCTACCCCTCTCTCTGATACTATACAATCAGCATAGGAGAAAATTGAAAAAAAAAAAAAAGGAAAATTGGAGAAAACCTCATATAAAAATGTAGGTTAAGATGTATAATCTTAGCTATCTTACCTCTCTCCTATTGAAAGGTAATGTCATTGCCCACGTTAGGACGAGGGTTGAAGGGTGGACAAAATATATACTCACTTATACTTTGTGCTGAAATTTTAATTTAATTGAGATAGTGGGGCAAAGAGATTCGATTTCTTAATCGTTTGGTCAAAGAGGTTCTGATACTATGTCAAGAAATTATCTCTTATAAAAACTTAAATTATTAAATAAAAACTTAAGAATAATTTTATATATAACATGAAAAAGTTTGGTGTACAATGAGGTTGGAGGTCAAGTAGGATATCTAAACAATAAGGCACATGAACTCAAAAGTCGAGTTGGAAAAACCCGGACTCTAATGCCCAAGTTAGCAAATACAATGAGTTATAGATAGAGTCATGTAGAGTGTCTAAAAAGTGTACATACCTATAAAAGCCTCATATTTATAGTGGTGCAGGGAGTAGGATTCTCAAGGGGTGAGTTGGACAGTGTTGGACCTATATAGGATATTTGGGCTTAGTGCTAATAATGAGTATAAACAAGTAATAACTATTTAACTTATAACAGATTCAGCTTCTCTTGGAGCTGCGTTCAGGGCTGCTCGTAGCTGGTTTTGCAGCAAGAAGGGCAATTTTATACCCATAGCTAGTCTGTACATGGATAGGTTGGAGAAAATGTCTCTGGACTGCAAACTTTCAGTAAAGAGAATTGGATAGGTTGTCCAAAAGCTTGGACGCTGCTGAATTAACTATTTTGTTTTGAATTTCGGGTGAAAAGGACAATAGTTGTCAATAAAAATAAACATTGGCTTGAGTCAAATAAAGGGGAGATTTTCTTCAATAATGAGTTTGTAAAAAATATTCTCTTTAATAATTATTTACTTAAATAAGGAGGTTGTGTTTTTTAAGGAAGAAAATGACAAATAGAGTGGTCCCTTTCACAAAAATAATTGCTAAAAATGTTCTCTTAAATTGTATTTTTTTTTTTTTTTTTTTTTTTTTTTTTTTTTTTTTTATNTTTTTTTTTTGTATCATGGCTATCATGCTTAAAGCTTTTAGATTCATGGTCCAAATTATAACAAGAAATGTTGCTTTGCCACAGACTCATGATTTTCGACCTTAAAAGGAATTTACCCTTTTTTAATTTCTTTTGAGATTTTTATACTTTGACCTTATTTGGAGTTTAATCCTTTTGTTTTTCAAAACATCAGCACTTGAGTAAAATGTTTCTGAACATTGGTAATCACGAATATTGGCTTTTTTTTTTTTTCTTTATGAGGGGCAGGAAATTTGTTTTAAAACATCATTATTGAGGTGAAGAAGCCCAAATAAAGTATTAAATTAGCTATGTTAAGCTTCTTAAATGCTGATTTCTTAACTGCAAATTTTCCTGTTGATCGATAAATTATTTTTCAAATCTCAATTTTGCTCAGTAACCGGTTACAAAAGATAGTTCATTGAATGGATTTCCAGTATCAACTGTCTTTTTTTTTTACTTACGCAGTTTTAATCTAAAACATGTGAAGAAAATCCTGCCATTAATATCTTTGGAAGTATAAAATTGACTTAGGCTAGCAGATTTTAAGAACCTCAAAGAGGCAGTGAGGGATGAAATCACCCATGAATTAAGAATTCACACAATCAATAACTAAACCCAACCAAGCAATGCCTCAATTTCACATAGTCAACATATGGGCGTCCAAAATCAGAAACTGGTTCATTAATATCATTTGGAGAATCCCTATGTTTCTGGCAACTTTAACAATTAGAGACAGATTATTTACTTTAAGAAGTTGAACAAAAGAGGAAAAGAAAAAAGAAATTTGTTTTGGGTAAATGGATCATCGCATCTGTTACTTGTGCTTTAGGATATTGGAGAGGTGAACAAGGATCAACTCACGGTACTGATCTAACAATTCATAGGCTGCAGCTAAGCTTTCATCTTTAATTAGCTGCTCTTCATGGGATTACCTCACTATTGCATGGAAAGTTTGAAGCAGATCATGGAAAATAATGCCCCGCCTTGACCATGACATAGATATAATATAAGTTCATGGACAATCCAGAAATTGTTAAAGTCACCATGACATTTCCCTTTTCAATCTTTATAGCACCACTGGGTCGGCAACGTATAATTCGTTAACTTTGGGCCAGTCATAGTATTTGCATTGATTGACTAAGAACTTACAGGAAACGGCAGAGTACTATTCTCCAGATCCCCTTGCATGACTCTGTAAGTCTGTAAGATGTGAACCTAATTATTAAAAAAAAATTCGTTTTTTGTCCTTTAATTAGAAAAAGTTTGGAATGATGATAACATTGACGTTGACTACAGCTTATCTTTACTATTATAAAGTCTCCACTTCAAGCATAACAAGTCATTGCAACCACACAAGCAAAGTGAATATCAACAAGCGTTAGGTAGAATAGATGGCATTCTCCAATAATTCCATCATTTTGATATTGGTAGTATTACTCTTATGGGACGCCGTTGCCATGTTCCATAATGCTACTGCGGCAAAGCCAAATTCGTCATCTACGAATGAGGAAGCAAATGCTTTGCGTCAGACCCAGTGGTGGGACACTAGTGATTACCGCTTCAATAGCTCAAACCCTTGCAATTGGTACGGTATTAATTGCAATGAAGCTGGAAGCATTACACAGATTTCCTGGGTATATGGCTTTCATGAAACTGGGACAAGAATTGAGTTAGGGGATATCAACTTAACTGCATTTCCTAATTTAGTCCATTTGGATCTTGCTGAAATGGGGCTACAGGGAAGCATTCCGGCCCAGATATGTACTCTTCGGAAGCTCACATATCTCGACTTATCCTATAACCACCTTACTGGTGTGCTACCTAGCACACTTGCCAACCTCTCTCAACTTATCATGCTTAATATTTCTCAGAATAATATAAATGGTGGCATTCCTCATCAGCTGAACAATTTGAAGAAACTTGCGCTGCTCAACTTTGGTGGTAACAACCTTAAAGGATCCATTCCTTCAGAATTAAGTCATATCGTCAGTCTCACCCACCTGTTCCTCGACTCAAACAAATTAACAGGTGAGCTACCTAGCACTTTCTCTAATCTTACTCAACTTGTGGAGCTTCATCTTTCTCAAAATCACATTGGTGGTTTCATACCTCCACAAATAGGAAATTTAACAAATTTGTTGACCTTGGATCAGAGTGCTAACAATTTAAATGGTTCTATTTTTCCAGAAATAGAGAATTTAAGGAATTTGGAGTCATTAGATCTTAGTTGGAACATGTTGACCGGTCCAATTCCTCCCAAATTGGGGACATTAAAGAACCTAACTAACATAGACCTTGGTACAAACATTCTCACTGGTCAAATACCATCATCCTTGGGAAATTTGAAATATTTGATACATTTGTCTCTTGGGTCAAACCATATCAAAGGTTTCATACCTAGGGAACTTACAGAACTTAGTTACTCTAAACCTTGCTAATAACATCCTCATTGGCCCAATTCCCCTGTTTTTATATGAACTACCTAACTTGACTGGTATTTTCCTCTATTCAAATCAAATAAGTGGCTATATACATCCTAATATTGGACATTTATCACTTTTGAAAATATTAGACCTATCAAACAACAACATATCTGGTACCATCCCATCAAAAATTGGAAATCTCCTTCTTCTCGAAACTCTCAATTTCTCCCGAAACAAGCTACAAGGAAGTATTCCCTATCAAATGGGTAACTTGTTTGAATTTGTCAATTGTGACATTAGTCGTAACAGGATCAGCGGAGAGATACCATCTGACTTTGGTGATTTATCAACATACTATAAATTGGATGATTTGGATCTCAGCTACAATAATCTCATTGGCAACATACCTAGAGGAATTGGTACATTGAATCATATCAACTTGTCATACAATTCTCTCAGTGGCTATCTCCCAAAAGAATTTCATTGTTTTTTTTCTCAAGGTAGCTTCCACGGTAATAAGGGGTTAATAGATCCATGGAAAAATGTTTCTTGTCCACAATATGATGTCCCTACCTCTGACACCTCACCTACCAGTGGAAAGCATTACAACAATGGAAAGCATTACATGGAGATTATTATTCCCATCACCACTTTCTTTGTCATTCTATTTGTCAGGGCTATGCTGGTTTCTCGATACATGCACAAGAAAGCCAAATTTGAGAAAAAAGTAGCAAAGAATGGAGACTTGTTCTCCATATGGAACTATGATGGTAAAATTGCATTTGAAGATATCATTGAAGCAACAAAAGACTTCGATATCAAGTACTGCATTGGCACGGGTGGTTATGGTAGTGTCTATAGAACAAGGCTACCCACAGGCAGAATTGTTGCAATAAAGAAACTCCATACGATGGAATCCCAAAACCAAAGATTTGCTGAGAGTTTTCACAATGAGATCAAGATGTTGACAGAAATTCGTCATCGAAACATTGTGAAGCTTCATGGTTTTTGTTTGCACAACAGGTGTATGTTTTTGATCTATGAATACATGGAAAGAGGAAGTCTATTTTGTGCCTTGAGTAATGATGTTGAAGCCCAAGAGTTGAGTTGGGGTAAAAGGGTGAATATCATCAAAGGAATAGCACATGCTTTGGCTTACATGCATCATGATTGCACCCCGACCATTATTCATTGAGATATCACAAGCAACAATGTTTTGATGAACTCTGAGATGGAAGCTATTGTCTCAGACTTTGGCACAGCTAGATTCCTTGATCCTAATTCTTCCAATCAAACTCTACTAGTTGGTACTTATGGATATGTTGCCCCAGGTAAACATTTATCTTCTCTCTCCCTCCTATATTAAAATTGTCTTTAATATTAAAATATATGTATATAACTAAATTTCATGGAAGAACTTCTCTAATTTCTTGTATCGCTGCAGAACTTGCTTACACATTGACAGTGACAGAAAAATGTGATGTGTATAGCTTTGGTGTGGTGGCATTAGAAGCTATAATGGGAAGGCATCCAGGAGAGTTCATTTCCTCTTTATCAAAGCCTTGTAGTGACAACGTGTTGCTAAGAGATGTCTTGGACTCACGTCTCCCTCTTCCTTACTTTCGAAAAGATGCTCAGGATGTGGTTCTTGGGGTAACACTAGCATTAGCATGTCTACGTTCCACGCCAAAATCACGACCATCTATGCAGCAAGTAGCTCAAGAACTTTCGGTTTGCAAGCCACCATTGCATTTTCCTTTCTATGATATTTCAATCCAGCAATTGTTGAATCAAGAAATATATTCTATAGACAGCAACTAAGAGAAGTCTTGGGTGAAATAATTGTTGATGTGAATGCATATCTGTCATGAACGATACAAATCCTTTTTCTGTACTTTTATTTGGGATGACTTAGAGAAGGTGATTATGGTATGGAGGAGAGTGAAAGTATATTGGCATAGAAATAAGAAATATTATCACAATTGGCAAGTTCTCTTTATATTATCATTATTCAGGTACCTCTAAGATCTCTTTATTTCAATTTAATTACTTTCAAGTGGTCTGCCGTCAACAACAAATTGTTGAACATCTGTAACCTCCACCAAATCTCCAAGTCAATTAGTAGAATAATTCACACAAGCAGGAAAAAAAAAAAAAGGTGATAGGATAATTCCTTCATACAGAAAGAGGCAGAACCGAAAAAAAGCAAGTTTCTTCTCGATACATATTTTTTTTTCAAAAGAATTAATATTTACATCACATCCATTATATCATTGGCTATTGCAAGAAATGATAATTTGTCATCACTGGATACCACAGGTTCACATAAATGCTAATCCCTATACAAATTTTAGTTCAGTGAGATGAGAACTATGAGCTAACCCTTAGCTCAGCTTTTACATCTAAAATCAATACCCACGTAGCAACAAAGATACTATATCCTGGCATAAATATGTAAAATCATGCCAAATTTCTTAAAGAGAAATTGGTTGTTTGTTGGGCCATGATTCTATATTTTCAAAATAGAAAAGGCCCAATTAAATTTTAATACAATTCTTTTTAATTAAACTTGATTAATATCAATTTTTTTTTTGGCTGTGAATTGATTAATATCAAATTTACAGAGGGAGAAAAAGTATAAAATTAAATAGTATAATGTTAAATAACTTGTTATATAAGCATTAAGCAGTAAATGTTGTTTAATAATTTGGAGAGAATATGTTCCTTTTTTTTTTTTTTTTTAAAAAAAATTATTAAGTTTGACATAGATAAATTACAATGACAGAGAAGGAGAGAGAGAGACTCGGGAACTGAGAGCAGAAGGCAGCTGAAGAAAGCTCAGCCACCAGCCTACCAGTGCTACCCATCCACCCTTGACCTTTGTCTTCCCTTCCCAAAACCTCGCTTCGTTAGAGTCCAGACATTGGAGCCTAAGCCAAGGCCACCTACAGGGTCCTTCGTGTAAGAACCGCCATTACTCTGTTTCAATTTTCATTGCTGTATGTGTTCTACAACTTTGGCCTTTCTCGTTGGTTCGTTCCTTTTCTCCATTCGTTTTCTAAGTGTACTAAGATTTTGTCAACAAAATCTGAAATTTTCTTTTTTGCTGGAGTTTAGAGTTCACACTTTAGAGTTTTCACTGGAGTTGTTGTTTTATTAATTATGGGTTTTGGGATGTGATTCCCCGAGTTCCAACTTGGCCGTGATTCCTGATTCGTTCCGAAACGGAGCGAAATTTCTTCATTTCGGTCGAAATTCTTGGACACCTTAAGATTTCGATCGAATCAGTGGAATTTCCATATTGGATAGGTGTTTCGTGTCGGTCTCTCACAAAACCAAAATATTTCATGGGTTTCGGACGAAACGAAACGAAATTTATTACCTTTTCCTTGCATCTTTCTGTGCCCTTTTAACCAATTATGACAATGGAGTCCCACAAGATAATGTTTTTAACTCCTATTTGGCACTTTTTTCCTTCTTGTTCAATTACCTTCATATTGTAGAGAATTCATGTTGCCACTGGTCACAAGTATGATCTTTTATTTGAAGGGTATGATGTCCTGTGTTAACTTGATTGCTGCATATAATTTGTACAATGAATTCAGGTGAGGGTTTGCTAGATTTTGGGTTGTTCTCCCTGGTGAGTCAACATTAAGTTTATTTTAGCTTTTATGTTTGGTGTTAAATGACACGTTTGGTTAATGAGTTGGCTCTATGAAATTGCAAAAGCAAGTGTTGCAGTTGTTTGAAAATGGAAGGTCAGATGCTTGTCACTTTGTTCTACCCCTCTCTCTGATACTATACAATCAGCATAGGAGAAAATTGAAAAAAAAAAAAGGAAAATTGGAGAAAACCTCATATAAAAATGTAGGTTAAGATGTATAATCTTAGCTATCTTACCTCTCTCCTATTGAAGGGTAATGTCATTGCCCAAGTTAGGATGAGGGTTGAAGGGTGGACAAAACATATGCTCACTTATACTTTGTGCTGAAATTTTAATTTAATTGAGATAGTGGGGCAAAGAGATTCGATTTCTTAATCGTTTGGTCAAAGAGGCTCTGATACTATGTCGAGAAATTATCTCTTATAAAAACTTAAATTATTAAGTAAAAACTTAAGAATAATTTTATATATAACATGAAAAAGTTTGGTGTACAATAAGGTTGGAGGTCAAGTAGGATACCTAAACAATAAGGCACATGAACTCAAAAGTCGAGTTGGAAAAACCCGGACTCCAGTGCCCAAGTTAGCAAATACAATGAGTTAGAGATAGAGTCATGTAGAGTGTTTAAAAAGTGTACATACCTATAAAAGCCTCATATTTATAGTGGTGCAGGGAGTAGGATTCTCAAGGGGTGAGTTGGACAGTGTTGGACCTATATAGGATATTTGGGCTTAGTGCTAATAATGAGTATAAACAAGTAATAACTATTTAACTTATAACAGATTCAGCTTCTCTTGGAGCTGCGTTCAGGGCTGCTCGTAGCTGGTTTTGCAGCAAGAAGGGCAATTTTATACTCATAGCTAGTCTGTACATGGATAGGTTGGAGAAAATGTCTCTGGACTGCAAACTTTCAGTAAAGAGAATTGGATAGGTTGTCCAAAAGCTTGGACGCTGCTGAATTAACTATTTTGTTTTGAATTTCGGGTGAAAAGGACAATAGCTGTCAATAAAAATAAACATTGGCTTGAGTCAAATAAGGGGAGATTTTCTTCAATAATGAGTTGAGGTGAAGAAGCCCAAATAAAGTATTAAATTAACTATGTTAAGCTTCTTAAATGCCATAATTTCTTTGGAAGCATAAAATTGACTTAGGCGAGCAGATTTAAGAACCTCAAAGAGGCAATGAGGGATGAAATCACCCATGAATTAATAATTCACACAATCAATAACTAAACCCAACCAAGCAATGCCTCAATTTTACGTAGTCAACATATGGGCGTCCAAAACCAGAAACTGGTTCATTAATATCATTTGGAGAATCCCGATGTTTCTGGCAACTTTAACAATTAGAGATAGATTATTTGCTTTAAGAAGTTGAATTAAAGAGGAAAAAAAAATTGTTTTGGATAAATGGATCATTGCATCTGTTACTTGTGCTTTAGGATATAGGAGAGGTGAACAAGGATCAATTCACAGTACAGATCTAACAATTCATAGGCTGCAGCTAAGCTTTCATCTCTAATTAGCTGCTCTTCATGGGATTACCTCACTATTGCATGCCTCTTGTTCTTGAGAAGTTTTAGAACTGAGCTCTTCTGATCAGCTTCTTACTGAAGCCAAGTAAACAGGATAATGATATGGAAGAGCATAAAACATATTCAAGTTATATGGGCAAAATGTAAAAAAGAATCTCTCTTTCAAGTAATATAGGAGTTAACCATTTAGAATGCAGGATAGTTGAACAATGAATGGCCCTTTTGGACAAGGGACTTGGTCTAAATATTGCAGCAAGATTTCACATTGATGCAAAATAGCATGGAGATTTTCGTAAGTCATTAATGCTACTAACTATTCTACAATAAGAAAGAACTCAAAGATTTTGCTTCTCCTAATCAGTTTTGTAGTTACCCAATACTTATTCATAAATCCTTAAGGCCCAATGGAGCCTAATAATGTCAAGTCCAAGTCACTCCTCTTGCAGGTATGTAGATGTTTTTTTTACACATCTCATTTATTGCACTTAACTAACTCAGCACAATACTAACTTGGGCATTGGTGTCTGGGTGTTGACACCCCGGCTTAAGCTCACCTGCACCTTAAGGCCTAATGGAGCCTAATAATGCCAAGTCCAAGCCACTCCTCTTGCAAGTATACATACTTTTTTTTTTTTTTTACTCATTCTCATTTATTGTACTTCACCAACTCAGCACAATATTAACTTAGGCATCATTGGAGTCCGGCATTGACACACCCGGTTTAAACTCACATGCTGTATTTGTGAAAATACTAACACCGTAACCCCACCTCCAATCCTACGTGACATGCTGACATAGCCGACAACACAGGCATCTTCAAGTTCC
>QAOA01004143.1:0-13294 GCA_003255065.1 Cercis canadensis
TATTCAATTAAATTGAAATGTAATTTCAAAGTCTAAATTTCAATGTTTTAACAACTTTACATTTTTTTTTATGCAGAATGAAGACTTGTGTTGTGAATTCTTTCAATGGGTCGATAACTTTAAATGAATGGTTCTAGGAAATAACAAGTCAATTATAACAAATCAATGAATGAAGATGAAGATGCAAAATAAGAGAATTAAGAGTCTTGAACGTGAAGTTAGGAAACTAAAGACTGTTTGTAGTTTGCTACTTGTTATGTTGTTCATTGTAATTTTTTTAAAATAACAAGCTAGTTATTTCAAATGGCTTTGTTGTGAAGTTGAACTGAGCAATTTGGTATAATGTGAATTTCATGCATCATAAATATATTTTAGACATATTGAAAGCACCTATGACTGTAATGTTAACATATACCTTGCTGTGTCATGTTGTATATTTGTGTGCTAGATAAATATTAAACAACACATCAACCACATATATAAATCTTGCCCTATGTAGTATTTTTACAGTCACTAAATCCTATCAAAGTAATAGTGTAGTACAACTACAATAGTTCACTTTATGTGCAAAAATAACAATCTAATTTAATATTCTAAATGGTGACAAGCTAAGCATGACTGTTGTAAGTCAGTTATGGTATACAAAATGTGAGGCTTGCTCAAGACAATGTTAAATCCTACATAAATTCTTCCTGAACCAATATAACAGTTCACAACAATTAAACATTACTACTAATCATAAATACACCAAAATTTAGTTACAAGTCAAGGATTCTTCAAACATTAGACAAGAGCTTTTCTTTCCCTTTCCTTGATCCTTCACTGGATAGGTATGCTGAAAACCTTTTTCTAGTAGCCATTATTGCTGCTTGAATGGTGTGTGAAGTCACATTCTCTTCACTGACAACAATGTTGCCTTGATGACTTGAACTCTGTGGACAAAAGAAGACTACTTGCTTAACTTTTTAAACAAAAGATAGAAGTATGCAAATAACAATCTATACAAATATCCAGGTCCAGTATTAACAAAGCTATAGATGATCAATACCTTTCTCTTCTATTTGGGTGCTACATTCTTCTTGCCGCCTTGTCGTTGTTGAGGTTGAGAATCTTGAACAGGTGATGGGGCTTGTGAGTCAATAGGCTGATTGACTGGAACCTCTTCCTGTGCAGATAGTTGTCCGGTTCCATTCTTGCTTTTCTTTTGTCGCTTTCGTGGTTCCACTCCTTTGCAAGTCCTCATATTGTGCCCTGTCCCACCACACTTAGAGTATTTAGTGGCCCCATATTTCCTTTTTAGACGGCTTGAATCCTGTGGCACATCGTTCACTTTACTTCAATTCTTCTTTGGCCTGCCAGCTGGTCTCTTGAATGAAGGGGGATTAATCTCACCAAGGTATGTCTTTTGCCAATAGTCTTGCCCTACAAGTGGTTGAATGAAAGGCTCATAAGCCTTCAACCATGTGGTGGTTAGGTACCAATAGGAAATTGCATTGTCTAAGTCATCATTGTTCGATGCAAAGGCAGCACATGCATGCCTGCAAGGTATCCCTGTTAGATCCTAGCTCCTACAGGAACATGTTCTAGCAGACAAATCAACCACAACTTTATCAGTCGGTCCCCTGCCCACTTCATATTTATGACCAACAGGATCTCCAGCCTATAGTGGACACCATTCACTACTTTTCTTTTTCTCAATCTCAATAAACGCCACTGCCATAGGCACATACTTGCTCTTGTACTTTCTGATTTTTGTCATCATGTCTGATCTCTTCCTCATTATGTATCCCTTTATTTCTTCAAGCATTGTAAGGATAGGGTTACATCTGAACTTACGTAACTCCTTGTTGAATTGGTCGCACATGTTGCTGGTTATGGCTTGGTTCTTCGTGTAGGTGCTAAATGATCCTCGAACCCACCTAGCAGGGGCATTCTTCAGCAACCAGTCATTAGCACCCGAATCAATGCACCTGATCTTGGCCATATGCATGTCAAACTCTGCCATGGTAGTAGACTTTGTTGCCATAAACACCTTCGATCTAAGCTCCTTGCTTTTCCAGGTCTCACAAAAATTCTTCCAGATATGCATGACACAAGACCTGTGAGGAGCTGTAGGACACACCTCGACCAATGCAAGTTCCAAGCCCTGTGTTTGTCACAAGAGAAAAAAATTATAAGTTTTCACAAATTGTATGCATGATGTATTCTAATCAAATCATTTATAAAACTTAAACAGTAAGTGGGGTCATTTCTAACCTTATGTTGATATGATATAATGTTCTTGCCATAATCCCTTGGATCTCCAATATCCTCAATAAGTCTAGTTAAAAACCATCTCCAAGTGTCCTTCGTTTCAAGGTCGACAACAACATAAGCAACAAGATATAATGAATTGTTCTCATCCTGAGCAACTGCAGATAACAAAATTCCCCCATAGTACCCCTTCAGGAAGCACCCATATAGGCCTATCAAGGGTTGACAAGCAACTTTCAAACCCTTCTTACAAGCCTTTAGACAAATGTACAATTTGTCAAAATTACGCACCAAATCACCGGGGGGTCTCTCAACAGCAAGCTGAATAGTCCCTTTAGGGTCAACTCTTTTTAACTCTTCGCAATAGTCCCACAAGGCTGCATATTATTCTTTCTTGGTGTCTTCCACCATTTTCCTTGCTTCTTTCAATGCCCTAAAGATGTTCTTTTATTAACGTTGACGTTAAACTTTCGTTTCACCAAGTTGTTGGCATCAATACCCTCCATTCTCGGAAATCCCCTAACTTCATTTATAAGTTTATGTGCCAACCACTTTGTTCCCACTTGCTTATTTGAGATTTTCTTGCTGCATGTATGTGTGTTGTTGATTGTTAAATGAGCAAAAGATTTCTCATATACAACCATTGGTGCATTTCGCTTTGGCCCGCTGTTTGTCATTTTTCACCCACACTAGCGGCCTCCCAAGATTGATTGTGTAGTCTTTGATTGCAACCTTGAATGCAGACAAGGTTGAAAATTTCATTCCAAGTTCAAGATTCACCTCCCCAAACCCTGCTCGAGGATTAAACTGAGGGTACACTTTAGCTTCTTTGGACCCATCCACCTCAGGTTCAGAGTAATCAGGAGTGTGTAACTCCTTCGTCTCATATCCCTGACCCTCAAAGGGGTTCGCATATACCTCATGGGGGGGACTTCTTTTTCTTCTTAATGATTGGCTTCGCTGCATGACAAGTAGTCACACTGCTTCCTGCCCCAAGCATACACTAAACTCTTGCAAGTCTTCATCAACATTTGTGTCTTCATCACCCCTAGAAGCACCGCTGCTTGTTCCTTGTTCAATATCAATCCCTGCCAAGTCTTCATCAGCATTAGTGTAGTGATGTGCACAAGCATGACTGCTACTTGGACCCTGTCCATCACCAATAGCATTTTCATCAACAATATCATCTTTATCAGCATTAGCATCTTCATCAGCATTATCATTTCCACCAGCATCAGCATCTTCATGTGCATTTGAATCACTGATGCATATATGATGTTGCATGTGAGCATCTTGCTGTTTAGGAATGTTATACAACTCTGCTCGTCTAACATCCCTTCTTAAATAGGTGACATATTCCTCATCTTCATCAATGTTATGCATCTCTTCAACACCTTCATTGCAAGTATTATCTAACTCTTCATCATTCACCCCTTCCATCTCACATGGTAAAGTCACAATTTCCCATACATGTTCAGGGTTCACAATAGCTGGGGACTCAAAATAAAGTTGTATCTCATCTACCATTTCTACAGCCCCAAATATCTCTATAACATCACTGTCACTCTTAAGGGGTCTAAGTTCATCCTCTAGCTCTAGATCAGGCATTAACCAATAACAATCTGTGTAACTTTTGTAACCGTGCTCACAAAATAACTCTGTAATGGTTGGGATTGAAACCTTATCAATATCACAGTCTTCCCACGCATCTACTTCACCATCAACATATGTCAATGTGGGTTCACATACAAACTTGCTACCGTGGTGCATTACGAGGGTGACATAATGGTCCATCTTGCAATCAGAAAAAATTGACATTAACTTACAGAAAAATAAATATTCTACTCATAGTTATATGTATGCAAAAAGTAGGAACCTATGAAACAGTTCCATTTAAGAGTGACAATTTTTACATACTTTTCAGCTAAGATTAAGTTTGACATAGAGAAAAACAAACATTCTTAAATATCTTAAGTGCATCCAATTCAATAGATAAAATAAAATTCAATCAAGACATTTTTTTGTTCAGGCTACAATACTCAATGATGCTAATAAACTAAATCCTTGCACATCATAATTGCAACAATGAACCACTTGAATATAAAGTAGGTACTTTGCACCTCTACCACTCCATAGTCCATAGTTGCTTAATTCAACACAAGAGCGATGTATGGGATGAGGGAATTATTTCTCAGCATTGAGTAAAACGACGTCATTTTACCTGTGCCAGTCAAGTAGCCAGCTGGATGCCTCATCAGCGTGTCATTTCATCAATTAACTACCACGTCAGCACTTAATGTGCCATGTGGCAGTGTCCGTAAAAAATGACTATTAGACCTAATCGGATGACCAATTTGTCACTGAAAATTTTTGGAGAACTAATTTGTCAGTGGACCTATTTTTCAGGGACCAAAAATGAGTTTTACTCTAGTATAATATATTTTTATGTTAGAATATTATTAAAAATAAAAGTGATGTTGTCGTTCATATAAAAAAAAAAAAGTTGTTATAGAATTAAGATAATTTTCATAGATTAGTACATGAAATTTGATATTCGTTATTAAAAATTTAAGAAAAATATGTTTTTATTAATTTATTACAATAGTTGGATATACGATGAAGCCTAAGGCGTTATGTTTGAGGCTCCAAGACCCATTTGGTTGTACTTGAAGAACATACATAGATTAAATAATCTAAAATTTCATATCCACAAAAAAATATGTTTTAAAGTAACTCAAGTGGTTGAAAAGATAATTTATAGATTTATGATATTAATGAATCAATTATTTTATACTACATTTAAATTGGAGAATAATGATGATGTTGAGATTATGTTTAAAAGTAATGTTCAACATAAGAATCTAGAAGCAATTAAGATATTTGTGAAGATTAAGAATGTGGAGGATGATATTAGTAGAGATAGTAGCCAACCTAAAGCAGTTAATAGAGATAGCTCAAGTTCATTCCTTTGTTCATATCATTCATATAGTCAAATGGGGATAGAAGCTGAACTTTATTATCAACCAGAGCCTAGTTCATATGGGTTTCGATATAGTTTGGCTAGTTTGAGTCAAATGTGTATGCCTGAAAGAGGTCATAAGTATGAATATAATAACTCATGATTAAGTTCAGATGTTCGCACAAAGACCATTGAAGAATATGAAGTTGGAATGAGCCAACGTAGAAGTGACCAACAGAATATAAGTGACAGTAATTCTTTTATTGATTATCTAGTTGACACAAGTGATGATAAAAAAAAAAAAAAAAGGATTACATGTCAGAGAGGNAAAAAAAAAAAAAAGGATTACATGTCAGAGAGGGAGGGAATCCACTATGATGAGGAGTGTGAACAATTGTTAAATTTGAATGCATAATTGCTGGATGATGAACTAATATCTGTTAGACCGCAACATGTTGCATCAATACAGTTAGTGCTGTCTCCACACTATTTATACATCAATTGAGAGACAATGCAAATAACTGCTATTGTGAACAAATAGCTAAGAATAACCATTAACAAAGAGGTGAAGAGTTGCATATTGGCCAACAATTCGAAAATAAAGAAGAGCTTCAGTTAGCTATTAAGAAAATATCCATTCACATGCACCATACTTTCAAAGTGAAAGAGTCCAAACCCAATAAATTGAGTTTAAAATGTCCAGATTATAGTACAATATGCAATTGGAGACTTAGAGCCTACTTAAGAAATAAGAGCAAAATCTGGGATATTAGAAAGTACAACGGCCCTCATACTTGCATAAATGTTACCTTAATGCAATATCACAATAAACTTGATATTAAGGTGATTGTGAAAATAATAATAGAATAGCTCAAGAGAAGGTTGATGTGCTAGTAAAGCTAATACATGAGCATATAAAGAGTATTTTCTTCTACCAAATATCATATAAGAAAACGTGACTTACAAAGTAAAAAGCAATTACTAAAGTGAATGATGATTGAAAAGAGAGTTACAATGTTTTACCCAGATAGATGACTGCATTAGAAGAATATGCACCCGAAACAGTGATCAAATGGTGTCTGTATGATCGGTAAATAAGAAGACCACCAAATGATCATACGTTGAAGAGATTTCAATGTGTATTATGAACCTTTAAGCTATGTATTGACGCATTTCGTTTCTCAAGCTACTGGTCCAAGTTGATGACACGTTCCTATATGAAAAATATAGAGGCACACTGTTCATTGTCTCTACACAAAATAGAGTCACCCTTGTTCAGACATCCTCCCTCACTAGCTGATCGATTCTATTTGTTTCGCTTTGACTTCTCCTTAAACTCAAGGTCAGTCATCCACTTAACCCATAGTGCATCAAGGACATGGTCTGCCAACCACTTCCCCTTCGACTTGCGAGAACGAATAGAAGCTAAGTTTGCTCAGATCGTGTCAGCACACTTAAGCCCCCAAATCTGCTTAACAGCAACATCATGCTCCGGATTCCACCTACAATATTTCTGAACCATTATGAGAAATTAGTTAGACTACTAGTTGAACACAATTGACAAATAACATGTGTAAAGTAAATAACATAATTTAATTGTATAACCTGAAATTCGTCAAACTACATATCTCTCACTTCTTAGGGAATATCCTTCCAGTCCGTCTATGGTTGCTCATACTTGCCCTTCATGATGGAAGAAATGATAGCAACCGTCTGATGGGACGGTATAAACCTATACAATGTGATTATAAAATTTATTATATATAGTATATATATATATAAATAGTATTAATAACAACAAATGAACATAGAAAGTGTAGACATCATACTCCTTCTCATTTGGTCAAACCAACATCCTACTAACAGTCGATCCACACGCCTCCGTAGTTGACCCAGCAGCAGAAGAACCTTCAGTAGATGGTGCATGTGATGGTGCTATGTGGATGGATTCAATGGGAGTAGGAGATGGTGATGGATCAATATACACGTCAGGGGGTGTAGAATAAATATGTAATGAGGCAGGAACTCTCTCTTTGTCTCAGGAGCTATAACTACGAGCACGTCTGCCTGTCCCGGACATCTGTAAATACAAAAACATCAAATATGTCAGTGAAACATTAAGTAATAAGTACATGCACAAATTTTTATAAGAAAAAAAAAGTCACAAATAAATTAACCTTAACAATCAATCACTATCAACTAAGTAATCATTAGAGACTTCATCCTCAATTTCAGGCTCCTCGCTATCATATGATTCTTCGTCTTCTGCACCATACTCTCCCGCCTCCTCATCAGTTTCAACATGTGCATTAATTGTCATGTCCATTAAATCTTTTCCTATATCATGCTCATCTCTTAAATTATTAGCAATTTGGTCTGAAGAAGAGACTTCAGTGAAGTGCAAAGTTCTATCATCTTGAAATGGAGCATCTCGTAATTCAATTGTGTGCCTTGATTTAGTCTTAATCACCACAAACCAGTCTCTCTTGTTAGGATTTGAGCATGAAGATGGTGTAAAATATACTTATTTCGCTTGTTGAGCAAAGATAAATATATCCTTACCATTGTATCTCCTATTCGATTTAACCTCAATAATCTCATACTTGGGACAAATTCTTGTACCCATGGACGAAGGATCAAATCATTTACACTTGAAAATTGTCAATCGCTTAATAGGAATTCCGAGATACTCTATCTCAATTATCTCTTCTACAATTTCATGATATAAAATATATGTTCCACTAAGACCTACTCCAGAATTATTTGATTTTCGATTATGTGCCCAATTGGATGTGTGAAAAGAATAACCATTCACGAAATAAATTGGGAATGTCTTCACTACTCTTAAAGGCCCCCAACCTAAATTGTACAAAATCCGATCTGAGATGTTATTGTAAAGATTGTGTACCTATTAACCATGAATACATAAAAAGTGTTATATGAACACATCTGTTATAATAGATAATAATGATAATTTCATGTTGTAATTGTAGAAATGCAAGTACTTACATATTCTTTGAACCAATTGACAAAATTTAATTCTATATGTTTGTCAACTTCAATAAAGCTGAGATTAATGAATGTTGATGTCAATGACTGAACATAAATGCTGCAATCATCATCATCATATGCATTAAACACTAATACATATAAACTTGTAAAATCTTGAATAACACATAAAAAATATGACTTACTTCAGGATGGGTTCAACTTCAAGACAATTTAAAAGAACATATAAAGATATTGCTGCTGCTTCATCTTTACTTAGATAACGAGTTTTACATGCTCCTTCACGTCGGCCAGAATAGTTAAAGATAGATAGTGGAGGATGCAAAGACGACTCTCCACCATCATCATTTCGAGGCACTCTTCTATTTCTAGCATGTACGTGAGACTCAAAGTAATAAGAACAAAACGTAAAAGTCTCTTCAAGTATGTAAGTTTCGCAGATAGAACCCTCCACATGAGCTTTATTTTTCACTTTTCTCTTAAGATGGTGTAAGAACCTATGAAAAATTAAAATATTGCATGATTATAATAAATATAAATGACGAGGCATTAAATAGTAATTAATTTCAAAGGATAGATTTAGAATTCTCAAATGAATACATCTATCGATATTGTATAGGTCCACCAACTTGTGCTTCATACACTAAGTGTATTGGTAAGTGTTCCATTACGTCAAAAAAGTTAGGAGGAAATATCTTCTCCAATTTACACAAAATAAGAGAAATATTTTGATCTATCTTGTCCAATCGACTTTCTTCTAGCGTCGGACAGCATAAGTCTCGAAAAAAATAACTTAATTTAGTCAAAGATTCTCAGATAGGAGTAGGCAAACAACTAAACGCAATTAGAAGCAATCTCTCCATGAAGACATGACAATCATGACTCTTTAAATGCTGCAAAGTGCAACTTCTCATATCAACACATCTGCCAAAGTTAGATGTATATCCATCTGGAAGCCTCAAGTCGTGTACCCACTCACATATTTTTTTTTTTATCTATATTCAAAGTGTATTATGCTTTTGGTTTAACAAATTTTCCATTGCCCATGTCTTCCAACTCTAAAGTCTTTCCTCTACAATACAAACCAAGATTCATTCTTGCCTTGACATTATCCTTGGTTTTGCCTTTAACATCTATGATTGTATTGTAAATATTTTTGAAGACATTACTCTCCGTATGCATAACATCCACATTGGGCGGATTCAACAAATCACACCAATACAACAAATCTCAAAATATATTGCGTTTAGTCCAATTATGATGAATCTCGTAACCAGGTAAATTATACCTTCCTCCAGTATCTGTTATCTTAGGAAATTGAGAAACTTGTTCAAATACTTCAACTCCTGAGTATCGCTTAGGCGGCTTCCCCAATTCTTTTTAACCTTTCAAAAAATTCATCTTATTCTTACGAAATGAATGATTCATGCTCAAAAATTGTCGATGACAATCAAAATAATAAATCTTTCGAGCATTTTTAGCATAAAATGCTTTTGAACTTTGCATACAAATAGGACAACCCAAACGACTTGTTGTTTGCCAACCCGACAATATACCATACGCAGGAAAGTCATTGATAGTCCACATTAAAGCAACATTCAAAGAAAAATTTTTCTTCTTAAGAACCAAAAAAATTCTAAATAGGTCAAACATTTTAATAATATTTTTAAGGCAAGGAAGAAAGATAACCCTCTATAGAAATCAACACCCCTCTCATAAAGGCCAAAAATATTATATACAGATAAGGATAGTAATTTTGGACGGCATAAAAGAAAAAAAAATTAATTCCTAAAGCAACAAGATATCTTGTATTAGATCCAAAAAACATGAAGAATAACCATAGGTATAGTCATAATGCATGCATGGCTGCATGTAAGGATCCACTTGCAGCATCCCAATTTGAAATTACAAATATATATAAGAGTCACGTCTTAACGTACACAAGTATATTGGGAAAAGAGAAATATTTCTAATACTATAGATGTGTAGAAGATCCCAGTATTATATCCACTAAAAATTTGCTGTAGGAGACAACCTCTGACACACTGGGTTCCACCCTAGATATGATTTGAAGGACAACATATAACAATTTAAATAGAAGTGTCGTAGAATTTAATGCACAGGAAAATAATAGAAAAGAACACCCTGAACTAGACATTGAGCAAAGAGCATGGTCTGTTCCATCTGGTGAGACTTTTAAAAGATGAACAATTATTAAACATTCGTTACCGCCCACATATATTCATGTACTAGCGACCAAAACGGGCAACAACAGAAAAGGAGAGGGGCAAAAGAACAGTTTCAGAAGTAAATTATAGAAAATGACCATGATAGATGATAACAAATGATCATAGAACACAGCAATTAACAACCATACTATAGTATATCAATATATTAAAGGTGAATAATACATGACCATCAAAACCTGAACATGCAATGCATCATTGCTGCAAATTATACAAATTATAGTTTCCACAGTTCACAGCAGTTCAGCATTGTTCGGTCAAATTGAATTTTGGGTCTACAACAAAAGTGATCTTCCTTAATGCTTATCTACATCTTGTCAAACTGCAGCACAAAAGATTTGATTTTCAAAAGGTTTACATGATATCCACTTTATATATATAAAGTATAAAGATTGTTGTATTCAACTAACATAATAAATTTGGCTGGAAAAGTGAGGTTAGGAGGGAAAAGGGTTACAGAAAGCAGTTTAAGCATTGTCATCTGAGAGTAGGATGAGCGTGATAAACATGGAGACATTGGTAGCAAGGTTAGAAGGTGCTCAACTTTGAACAACCAATGTTGTCAACTATATGACCAAAAACAAAGTGTTCTCAAGCTAGACTATGAAATTTGTTATGTTTGACTTCTCTTCACTTTCAGTCATTACAGAATAAAATCTGTCATAAAAGCATAACCAAGATCATCTACAAAAACTGGGTTTCTTAAAGAGCATCATATTATGCAGAATTGGTCATGTAGCTAGAAATTACAACTTGAATTACACCCACTTGCAGTCATTTCAATCAAGTCAAAAAAATATGAATGATTATGTCTCATGTGTGAGTCTGACTCGAAAGACAAGCTTACCTAAATGGAAAAAAAATAAATCTTTAATGCTCATTTTCCATTAAAAGCAAAATCTTTCGAGTCTTTTGAACTTAGTAAAAGTGAAAGTGGAAACAATTTCTACCATTTCAACATAAGCTTGCCCTCTTAAACAAAATAACAGCACCCCCCTGTTCATTCTATTTACAATATCCAGCATCAAAAGTTATTTACAATATCCAACACCCTCCAACCAAAGACACCAAAGGCAGCATAAATTGCACACAGCTATAAAGCTTTTCCCACTCTGCTCCTACCAAATTCTTTGAATCCAATTGACATAAATTTCTCAGAGCTATGTGGGCACAATTAACCAAACACTACAAAAAGCTTAATTCAATTGTAGCCAAATCAAGAATCGGGTCCCTCGGAACGGGTCCAATCAAAGAATAAGAATCGGTTCGGATCCCATTAAACTCACAATAAAACCGATTATCAGGCGTGGGCAAGATTGCAGAAGTGGCTATGCAACCATACATTAAGTTCAGAACCTCGGTGCCGGAACTGAAGTTAAAGACAGAGGAATCGAAACTGGAATTGACGAATTCGCGGGTGCAGGTTTCACCCCAAAGGTCTAATCGGGCCAAGGTGAGAACTTTTTAATCTGGGTCGCGTTGGAGGACTCGGTAACTCAACGACGAGATTTTTAACTCCGGCGAGTCACCGCGGCAGCTCATACGGAACTACGGCGGGCCGCAGTAGGAGGGGCGGTCTCCGCTGGTGAAGGGGTAGGAAATGTTGCGGAGGGTTCCGCAGCTGAAGGTGTTGAGGCACCCAGAGAGTGTTGCATTCGGTGATAACGACGTCGTATGGTGGAGAGAAGAGAAGAAGATGAGAATAAGAAGGGAGAGCATAGTTGGGGATTGAGAAGAAGAAGAGGAAGAAGAAGAAGGAGAGTGAAGAGTGAAGGGGCATTATTGGGAGAGAAGAAATGGTTTAGTTTGATAAGGGCGGGTAGTTTTGTTTTTGACTAGTATCCCTTCAGTTAAAAAACAAAAAGCAGATGTCTTTAGTTGACTAGTCATGTGTGGTTGAAAGGTTTATAATATAATAATTGAGGGTTTGTTTGTTTATTTTTTTATACAGCAGCCACCAAAATTTGATTTTAAGGGTAGATGTTTTTTAAATAATGATATTTATATATTAGTTATATTTACACCNTTTAATTTTGTACGGTTCGGCACCCGTCACCAGCATCAAAAGATATTTACAATATCCAACACCCTCCAACCAAAGACACCAAAGGCAGCATAAAAATATAAAAATAAAGGCAGCTATATACATAATGAGGTATATAAAAATAAAGAATGAGAGTTTCATTACTCTAAATGTTAGTTGTTCAGTAACAACACTCAAAAACTGAGCTAATCTTACCAAATTATTTCAGTGGAGGAGATAAGAAAACTTAATTAACACATGCATGAAAAGACAACCACCCAGATTTCAATTAATTCAATTGTTTAGAGATACTCTGAAATCAAATCTCCTATTTCCTAGAGGAAGAATGGTTCAGATTAAGAGAAGATTAACTCAATAAAATTTATATTGATGCTTGATTAATGTTATAGATATTTACATCTTAATTAAACCGAACTCCATGTCTTTGATTTATATGAAAACATTACCCAAAATACCAATATGGGAAAGTCACTTTCTCATGGTGCAAGTTTTACAGACATATTCTCAAGTATTTACGGTTTCATGGAATAGTGTTTTGTCCACTTTCCCACATTTTTAACCGTCGAGGGATGCCACACTTAAATAAATAAACAGAACAATACATAAAATGTGCCAACAATATATTAAAATATTTAATTTATTTGACTCCAAGCAAAAGGGTACTTGGTAATTATTAGGACACTGGTCCTACAGTCCAGTAGTTAATGTGTAGGTGTATTTTTGTATTTCCCATTTTCCTAACTTGGTCTTTAGTCATGGTCCACTGAGTTTTATGCATAGCTC
>QAOA01004146.1:0-10830 GCA_003255065.1 Cercis canadensis
GATCTATTATATCATATTTGTAACCAGGTTAATATTGCGTTTGATTAGTTATATTGTCAATGACAGATCTCGAATTTTTTGTTTTCACTCACGTGAATGAACTGAGTATCCATATTAAGAGCAGAATATAGAAACCAAAAAGACTAATTAGTGTTCTGTTCTGCAACATACATTTAGGACTTTTGCAAAAGAATGATTCGGATTCCCAAATGGCAAATGGAGACGCTGTGGCATTTATACTTTCAATCATGATTCTCAGGTTTGCCAGGTTTTATTATTTAAAAGACAAGGTAGACAGTGGACGAAGTAGCTTAGTTCAGTTGGAGCTAAGCCCACACCAGAAGTGGGCTACCACTTCTCAGGTTTGAATCCGTCTCCTCACCAAACACAGTGCTGAAGCACATAATGAAAAAAAAAACATAAGAAAGAAGAAGAAGAAGAAGAAGAAGACAAGAAAAAAAAAAAAAAACATAAAAAAGAAGAAGAAGAAGAAGAAGGCAAGGTAGCCAGTGGGGACTGGAAACCAGTTATTTTATTTGTATATGGCAAGTTTGAATTAACAAGGGAAGTAGCAGAAACAAGCCCATCCCCCATCAAAGTGACAGGCTCCATGATCTGCATGCTCCCAGTCCTTGCACTGTTTGTCGCAGTGACTAGTTATAGAACAAGGCCCTGACCATGTTTGGCTCTTCTTTTGACAAAGCTTAACTGCATCTGCATAATGAAAAGAAAAGGAAAGGTAGAAAAGATGATAGTGGTTAGGAATTAGGATCCTTAAAAAATTGACAATAGAGTTTTACATGAATTCCCTAGACATATGTATAACATTTTTGTATAGTATCGTTCACATACTAGGAGAACCAAACAACTTGTAACTGAGTAGTACTGAAATTGTAAACAAAATTTGTGGGTTTTGTATTCAAATACAAAATGATAGCCAAAATTACTAAAAAAAAGACACACGAGATAATGTGTAAAATCTGAGCTATGCATAAAAAAATTTAATAGGTTGGATGAATTTCTTCGGATATTGGTGTGTGTAAAGAGGAGAGAAACTAACCGGCGGTGGAGAAAAACAGGAGTGCGAGGCAGAGGAAGGCAGCAAAGGGAAGGATTTTAGTTGTTGCCATGTTTGCTCGGAAGTCGTACTCAAGGTTGAAAAGTAAGTTCAGTTATATATATATATAGCAGGAGCAATTTGAGCCAAAACAAAAAAGAAGTGTAGTTCTTAATTAGAAACAAGGCCATTCTTGGTGGCATCGATATCTTCCCTTCCATTGCATCTATTCCTATGCTAGCCTCGTGTCTCTTCTTGTAGTTATATATATATATAGCAGGAGCAATTTGAGCCAAAACAAAAAAGAAGTGTAGTTCTTAATTAGAAACAAGGCCATTCTTGGTGGCATCGATATCTTCCCTTCCATTGCATCTATTCCTATGCTAGCCTCGTGTCTCTTCTTGTCTTTCTTGAACGAAGTGGACAATGGGAAAATGTCAGTTATTCCTAGTAGTATCATCCGATTTTCTAAGGTCTCTTCTAATACTCATCATCTCTTGTTTTGTTCATGTCTTTGCTAGCTATGAATGAATATAATCTAAGTTATGCCAAAAATAAAAAATTTATGCCGAATAATAACACTTTTCTTTTTATTCAATTTACCTCAATCACATTTTTTGAAATCTTAATTGAATTTTGTTTTTCAATTATATTTTAATTGAGGTGATATTTTGACAACAATAATTGTGTAGTTTAAAATATAGTACCAACTGATTTACAAGCCAATTGATTAAATTTTTTT
Organism: Cercis canadensis; assembly: GCA_003255065.1. Taxonomy (NCBI): domain Eukaryota; kingdom Viridiplantae; phylum Streptophyta; class Magnoliopsida; order Fabales; family Fabaceae; genus Cercis; species Cercis canadensis. The sequence continues at coordinate 1,800 of QAOA01004146.1, forward strand.
TATTTTTCTTGTTTGACAAGAATAAAGCTACTTGCTAAATACGTCTAATGGTTATAAAATTTGTTCTGAAAATTGGACGATCCTTTAATTCAAAAGAGGGGCCTTTTACAATTTAGTGGTTTAATTGGGGTCAAAGTGGAGTTTTGATTATTATTTTATAAAATAAATTTAAATAGAACATATAATAGTCAAGTGAATAATTAAATAGGTCAATTATAATACACCGAGATATTAAATAACTTTTATCCTATGTTGCACGGGTACAGGTATGAGTTTCGTATCCGGTACGGGTACGAAACGCCGATACGGTATTTTTCAAAAAATAAGGGTATGGGTACGGCATGGGTACATCACGTCATATATATAAATTATATATATAATTATATACATATATCAAATAAAATTAACACATACTTTATTTAAAATAAAAAATTTAACTAAAATTATTAAAAATTACAATAATAATAATAATAAAATAGATAATTGAGATTTCAATTTATCATTTGTAATTTCTACCAATAGAAAAATTAACTTGAGTAGCTCTTTTTTTTTTTTCTTTCAGTTTTTTAAGAAGAAATAATTGATGACATGGCACTCTGCCTTCCTCCCTCTCTCTCGCGCTCGCCTGGTCAGAGATAGAGCAAGGAGAAGGATCATACCATTTAAAAGATTTGGCTATGCTGATCTTATCTGCTATGCTCTGAATATTGCTGAATAAATTCAAGACCCTGAGCCTTCAAACTTCAAAGAAGCACTCAGGGGAAGAGATAGTCACAGCTGGATGACAACAATGAAGGAGGAAATGAAGTCGCTGGACAAGAATAAGACTTGGGTTCTGGTGGATCTACCTAACAACCAAAGGGTAGTGGGCTGCAAATGGATCTTCAAGAGAAAAGAAGGGATTCCAGGAGTTGAGAAGGCCAGATACAAAGCAAGACTTGTGGCTAAGGAGTTAACACAGGTTGAAGGAATTGATTTCAATGAAATCTATTCACCTGTGGTTAAGCATTGTTCAATCAGAATCTTGTTGGCTTTAGTGAATCAGTTTGACCTTGAACTAAAGCAACTAGATGTCAAAACAACATTCCTTCATGGTGATCTAGAGGAAACCATATACATGGAGCAACCAGAAGGCTTTATTGAAGATAAGAAGAAGGTTTGTTTGCTGAAGAAGTCACTATATGGTTTGAAGCAAAGTCCAAGACAATGGTATAAAAAATTTGATGATTTTCTGATGAAGCTGAATTTCCAGAGGAGTGGCTATGACAGCTGTGTTTACTTCTTGGGTCAGAATGGAAAACCACACTTGTACTTGCTATTATATGTGGATGACACCCTAATAGCTAGTGCAAGTAAATCAGAAATTGATAAACTGAAATTGGGGTTGAATTCCGAGTTTGAGATGAAGGAACTTGGGGTTGCCAAGAAAATTCTGGGAATGGACATCATCAGGGACAGATCAAAGGGAGAACTATTTCTATCACAGCAAGGCTACATGAAGAAAGTAGTTGAGAGGTTTAGGATGCACATGTCTAAACCTATCTCAACTCCTTTGGGGCAACACTACAAACTTTCAGTCCAACAAGCACCTAGCACAGATGAAGAAAGAGTCAAAATGGCGGCAATTCCATATGCAAGTGGAGTTGGAAGCATCATGTATGGTATGGTGTGCAGCAGACCAGATTTAGCTCATGCAATGAGTGTGGTTAGTAGATTCATGGCAGATCCTGGACCAACACATTGGGAAGCTTTAAAATGGGTGCTGAGATACTTGAATGGCTCATTGAGTTCTGGTTTGAAGTTCAAGAGGGAGGTTCAAGTGGAAGAACTATATCAAGGGATATGTGGATTCAGATTATGCAGGAAACATTGATACAAGGAAGTCCTTGTCAGGATATGTATTCACCTTGTATGGCACTGCTGTTAGCTGGAAATCTATGCTTCAGTCTGTGGTAGCTTTGTCTACAACACAAGCAGAATATATAGCCCTTGCAAAGGGTGTTAAAGAAGCTCTGTGGCTTAAAGGGATGATTGGTGAATTGGGAGTCAGTCAAGGAAGTGTCAAAATACATTGTGACAGCCAAAGTGCAATTCATCTCTCAAAACATCAAGTGTATCATGAGAGGTCAAAACACATTGATGTGAGACTTCACTTTATAAGAGATGTGGTTGATGCTCAAGAGGTTTTGGTGGAGAAGATTGCAATAGAAGAAAATCCTGCTGATGTATTCACAAAGTCATTGCCTCATGCTAAGTTCAAGCATTGCTTGGACTTAATGGGGTTCTGTGAAGGATAAAACATAAGAGGGAGAGCAACAGTTGATTGAAATTTTCTGATTTAAGAGACAAGGTGGAGAAATGTGATGATTAGCTCTATGACACGGGTTAAACACGGCCGTGTTCACTTATGGGTATAAGGGCGTGTCGCTTAAGTGAGTCTCTGGTCTGCAGACATGGCTTCAAACATGGCCATGTTCTGCAGACATGGCCTCAGACACGGCCATGTCGAATTAGACACGGCCACAGACATGACTATGTTCGCGATGGAAGCTGAAATGAGTCTCTGGACTATAGATACGGGCACAGACACGGCCATGTCACTTAATGACATGGCCATGTCACTTAAGTGAGGTTCTAGAGCATCAGACACTGCTTAGACACGGCCATGCTCAAAGGAGACACGGCCATGTTCATCAGACATGGTCATGTCGCGGAAGACGGTTGTGTCTCAGAAATCAGTTATTAGTTAGTTAGTGGCCATAATCGACTTGTTACTGGTTCATATATAAACGTGATATGTGTAAAGGAAAAGATAACTTGAGATTAGCATTTCTAGACTTGAGAGAAATCAGAGAAGGAAAGAATCAGAGAGGGGTTGAGAGAGAAAAGATAGAGTGAGGCTTGGAGTTCTAAATTGCAGAGTGCAAGGTTCAAGAATTGGAACCAAGGAGGATTCTATTGTAAGGAAGATTCAATCTTGATGATGATAATCATAGTGGAATGCTCTCCCCCATGGATGTAGGCCAGCTTAGCTGAACCACATAAATCTCTGGTGTTGTTCTTCTTAATTCTGATTTACTGCTTTATTAGTTTTCTGGTTTATTTTTTTTAGTTCTTGCATTTGCTGGTTTGGTTTGTCAATTGGTTGCATAGGTCACTAATTCTCTTACATATGTCATAACAAAATTCACAACTATAGTATGCGGCGGAATTTGAATTGCACAAAAGAATTTTTAAGTAGGTTTAGCTAAATTTAGATTCTCATATATAGTGCAGTTTATGGAACATTGATGTTATAAGTATAGTTTGCATATATAGCTTAATAATAATTGTAATCTATTTTCAATAATTTCATCTTATTATTGTATTTTATCCCATTTATATGTTATAAAATCATATAATGTTCCCAATTAAATTTGGAGGATGTTAATCTGTTATATCATATTTGTAACAGCGGAATATAGAAAGCAAAAAGACTTGCTTAGCAATCCTTTATAAATGGAGCAAGGATGTGGCTAATTTTTTTTTATTTTTTTTTGTCATTTCTCTCATTTAAGGCGAAGAGAACAGTGTTTCTCAGACGAGGCTTCTCTATAAACTGAATTTTATACAAGAAATCTTGATTGTCATTATAAATAGAATTTACTAGTATGCAATTTTCACTAGTTGTTTTTCTTTCACTTTTGGTTAGATGAGTCCTCTCTAGATTGCTTGCGTCGTCGACCTTTCTCGGTTAATAAAGAAATTTTCTTCTTCTCTGCAAACCAGCTCGTTTTAGGGTTCATGGTTGGTCCTTCCTCAGTGAAGAGAGAACTATAATTCTCCAGCGCCCTCTATTTCTCTTCAAGTAAGCATAAGCATTTGCCACTTTTTGTATGATTGCTTTATGGTGAGGTTTGCGATCAAAGGCTTCTAGTCCCCTCCCTTACATGCAAATGATGCACCCATTCTCTGTTCATTTATTAGCTAAATCATTACATTTCTTTTTGCCTGACCCATATTCCTCTGTTAATGTTTTGGTTCGAAAAAAGCTCATAATTTGAATGTATATCTTGGCCTAAATCTCAGCTCTTAATCATAGCAATCACAATTGCATACTGTCCCTTCATTAATAGAAATTACATGTAAGGGTTTATCTTCCTCTATTGTACCATCTTTTCAGTTGTCAAATCCAAAACAAAACCAAATTAAATTTCTCCAGCACATTGATTTTATTGTGTTAAAGAGTAAAAGCTTTTGGTCAAGGTTCGAGGTCCAGTGAGAACATTGTTATGAGAAAAAAAAAATCGTAATTACTCTAATTCTTGAATAAGATTAATCTATCACACCCAATTGGGTAAAGTATGGATACTTGTAGTATTAACTAAAAAAAAAGAGCAAAAACTTCTTTTCCTTTGTAAAAATGCAATGAGTTGGTTGTTTTGATTTCTATTGGAACTAGGAATCTCAAAGGAAAAAAAAAAAAATAAAAAGAAGAAAAAGAAGCAAGACTACCACTTAACAGAGTATAATAAATTTAACCACATTCATATTCTTAATGAATAAAAAGATTAAGGTGCCTGAGTATCACTAATACAATAACCTAAAATATATAGCAGCCATAACTAATAAGATCATATATATATGCTGTACTTCAATACCTTTTCTGAAACTGTTCTCTTAAAATATAAACAAGGTGTAACATCTAATTCAGCAAAATGTTATGTATACTAGCATCTCAAGTGTAATCCTTCATTGCCAGTAGCAAAATGGAGGACAATGACAAGAACACAAAGAAAAAGAAAAAAAAAAATGAAGATATCATGAAATTTGCCTCGTTGATAGTGGTTAGGAATTAGGATCCTTAAAAAATTGAGGATAGTGTGTAAAATCTGACCTATGCATAAAAAAATTAAGTAGGTTGGATGAATTTCTTCAGATTTTGGTGTGTGTAAGTGTGAAATAGTACGTATAAGTAGGAGAGAAATTAACCGGTGGTGGAGAAAAACAGAAGTGCAAGGCAAAGGAAGGCAGCAAAGGGAAACATTTTAGTTGTTGCCATGTTTGCTTGGAAGTGGTACTCAAGGAGGAAAAGTAAGTTCAATTATTTTCCAGGAGCAATTTGAGCCAAAACAAAAAAGTGTATAGTGGACATTTAGAAACAGCCATTTGACGATGTCTGATTTGAGCCGAAGGTAGGAAAAATGGATGAGGTTGGGCCGAAGGAGTATTAACTGCACAATAAGACAAAAGAAATAAGAGTCGGGTGGCGATACCCGAGCTCTGAAACTTAAGTTAGTACAGTTCGAGCTAAAAAGAGTAATAAATACTAAGAGAAACAAAATTCCTTATACATGTTGCTAAAAACTATTTATAGATGAGGGTTAAAGGATATGATAGGAAGAAACAAGATGAAGATTTGATGATGTGAGCGTTTAGTGGTATGAGCCCAAAAGAAATGGGCCAAAAGGATTGGCTATCTACATCATTCTTTGTGGCATTCTATATATTCCCTTCCATTGCATCTCTTCCTCTGCTAACCTCGTGTCTCTTGTTGCCTGTCTTGAAGGAAGTGAACAATGGGAAAATGTCAGTTACTCCTAGTATCAGCTGATTTTCTACGCATGTCCCTAAGGTCTCTTGTAATACTCATCCTCTCTTGTTTTGTTCATGTCTGCTAAAAAAATAAAAAAGAAAGTTTATGCCGAATAATAACATATAATCTGAGTTATGCAAAAGTTTATGCCGAATATCATTAATCCATTAACATATGTTGGTCTTACGTAACTAGTTCTTACACCTCCTTAATAATAAGTGTAATCTATTTTCAATAATTTCATCTTATTATGGCTTTTTACCCCATTTGGGTTGATACACAGATGGGAAAATTCATGTGTCCAAAGAGGTGGTTGAAACCCTAAATATGGAGAACTATTCAATCACTTGCAAAGTCATAGGGGGAGATCTCCTTCATCACTTGAAGAGCTTCAAATTCATCGTTCAAGTTACTCCCAATAGCTATATTTCTCCAGCACCCCCTTTTTTTTTCTCTTCAAGTAAGGCTAACGTCTCATAAGTATTTGCCACTTTTTGTATGATATCTTTATCGCGAGGTTTGAGATCACAAGCTTCCAGTCCCCTCCCTTACATGCAAATAATGCACCCGTTCTCTGTTCTTTTATTAGCTAAATCATTACATCTATTGGTATATGCATGCATTCTTTTTGCCTTACCCAGATTCCTCTGTCAATGTTTTGGTTCGAAAAAAGCTCATAATTTGTATGTATTTCTTGGCCTGAATCTCAGCTCTTAATCGTAGCAATCGCAATTGCATGTTATCCCTTCATTAATAGAAATTACATTTTCCTTTTCAGGTTCTAGCTGGTTGTCAATAATCATTCAATCCAAAGTTTAAGCTGTTAAGTAAAAACCTATTAATTATTTTATATTTAACACATCATTGCATGCAAAAGCCCTTTAGGCTTAAAGTGTAGACAAAGTATAAATTCACTTATACCTCTTGATTGCTTGATCAAAGAGACTATGATACCATGTAAAAAACTGATTCAATCTAAAAATTTAAGATGTTATGTGAATGCTCATTAATGATTTCATATCTAACACTAATTCACTCCCAAATCCCAAGGGCTAATTTGTATTGTGTAAAACCATGTGTTGGTTTGTAGAAAATGGATAAGTTAACATGTTTTCAGGGGTTTAGAGTTGGATTCTCATTTAAATTTCAATTCAAGATAATAGCTAGCCCAACTGATTATACTCCCGAATTTAGCTGACTAATTAGTGTTATGTTCTGCAACATACATTTAGGACTTGTGCAAAAGAATGATTCGGATTTCCAAATGGCAAATGGAGATGCTGTGGCATTTATACTTTCAATCATGATTCATGCATCTATGTTTTTTTCCCCCATTTTTTTCTGGCTTCTCGCGTATTCAAGTTCTTGAGATTTTTCACAGAAAATCCTTTTGGGTGAGTGAGTGAAGTGGAACTTATGTCATAGTATAACATATATAACATTATTAAAAGCAATAGCGAATAAAGCATTTCAAGTGGTATGGAAGGAGCAATCAAATTAAGTATCATTTGCACAGTTGGTGGTTTAACTGAAACAGTTTGCCAGGTTTTATTATTTAAAAGACAAGGTAGACAGCGTACGAAGTAGCTTAGTTCAGTTGGAGCTAAGCCTCCACCAGAAGTGGGCTACCTCTTCTCAGGTTTGAATCCGTCTCCTCCCCAAACACAGTGCTGAAGCACATAATGAAAAAATAAATAAATAAATAAAAAAGAAGAAGAAGAAGAAGAAGCCAAGGACTGGAAACCAGTTATTGTATTTGTATATGGCAAGTTTGAATTAACAAGGGAAGTAGCAGAAACAAGCCCATCCCCCATCAAAGTGACAGGCTCCATGATCTGCATGCTCCCAGTCCTTGCACTGTTTGTCGCAGTGACTAGTTATAGAACAAGGCCCTGACCATGTTTGGCTATACTTTTCACAAACCTTAGCTGACAAAATTCGTGCCTCTGCATAATGAAAAGAAAATGAGAGGTAGAAAAGATGATAGTGGTTAGGAATTAGGATCCTTAAAAAATTGACGATAGAGTTTTACATGAATTCCCTAGACATCTGTATAACATATTTATATAGTATCGTTCACATATTAAGAGGACCAAACAACTTGTAATTGAGTGGTAATGAACAAAATTTGTAACTTTTGTATTCAAATACAAAATCATAGCCAAAATTACTAAAAAAAGACACACGAGATAATGTGTAAAATTTGAGCTATGCATAAAAAGATTTAATAGGTTGGATGAATTTCTTCGGATATTGGTGTGTGTAAAGAGGAGAGAAACTAACCGGCGGTGGAGAAAAACAGGAGTGCGAGGCAGAGGAAGGCAGCAAAGGGAAGGATCTTAGTTGTTGCCATGTTTGCTTGGAAGTCGTACTCAAGGTCGAAAAGTAAGTTCAGTTATATATATATATAGCAGGAGCAATTTGAGCCAAAACAAAAAAGAAGTGTAGTTCTTAATTAGAAAAAAGGCCATTCTTGGTGGCATCGATATCTTCCCTTCCATTGCATCTATTCCTATGCTAGCCTCGTGTCTCTTCTTGTCTTTCTTGAACGAAGTGGACAATGGGAAAATGTCAGTTATTCCTAGTAGTATCATCCGATTTTCTACGCATGTCCCTAAGGTCTCTTCTAATACTCATCATCTCTTGTTTTGTTCATGTCTTTGCTAGCTATGAATGAATATAATCTAAGTTATGCCAAAAATAAAAAATTTAGAGTAAAACCTCTTTTTGGTCTCTGAAAATTCAACGATGGACAAGTTAGTCCCCCAAAAATGTTTGCTGATAATTTCGTTCTCAAATTATGGTTCCGTACGACAAATTAGTCCTCGAAAAATTTTTGCTAACAATTTAGTCATCGAATTATGATTCCGTACGACAAATTAGTCCTCAGTTGAGGATTAATTCGAGGACTAATTTGTTGTACGGAACCATAATTCGAGGACGAAATTGTCAGCGAACATTTTTGGAGGACTAACTTGTCAATCACTAAATAATTCAGGGACTAAAAAGGGGTTTTACTCAAAAATTTATGCCGAATAATAACACTTTTCTTTTTATTCAATTTACCTCAATCACATTTTTTGAAATCTTAATTGAATTTTGTTTTTCAATTATATTTTAATTGAGGTGATATTTTGACAACAATAATTGTGTAGTTTAAAATATAGTACCAACTGATTTACAAGCCAATTGATTAAATTTTTTTTATTTTTCTTGTTTGACAAGAATAAAGCTACTTGCTAAATACGTCTAATGGTTATAAAATTTGTTCTGAAAATTGGACGATCCTTTAATTCAAAAGAGGGGCCTTTTACAATTTAGTGGTTTAATTGGGGTCAAAGTGGAGTTTTGATTATTATTTTATAAAATAAATTTAAATAGAACATATAATTGTCAAGTGAATAATTAAATAGGTTAATTATAATACACCGAGATATTAAATAACTTTTATCCTAT
>QAOA01004146.1:11143-34516 GCA_003255065.1 Cercis canadensis
GCTCTCCCTCTCCTTTCAATTTAATTTTTGTAAATTTTGTAATTTTTCTTCTGTCTCTGTGATTTTTCTTTGTTTTGTTCCCTCTCTCTCTCATTTGGCAACACAACATTCAACAAGGTGTGGGGTAACAGCAGAACAGCTCGGGGGAGATGGATTGGCGTGCAAGAAAGCAAATTCTCGGGGGGCGACGGATTGACGTGGNTTTCCTTTTCTCTCGTGATCTTCCCCTCTCACTCTGATTCTCTTTCTTTCTCCCTCTCTCTCTCTCACAGCTTGGCAGAACATGAAGTCATGGATGAAAATCATGAAACCAAACGCAGATCCATGGCAGCAAGTTTTGAAATGAAAAAACAAAAAAAAGGAAAAGTCAGCGTTTCGGCAATGGGAATGAGTTTTGCGTTTCGGAAACGTACCCAAAACGGGTACGGCCCCAAAACTCACGTTTCGGTGCAACCTAGCTTTTATCAAACAACTCTTTTGTCAAAGAAATAATTAAATATTAAGAGAGCAATTTCCCCTAATATTAAAGCCTGCTGGAAGGTTTTTTTCTTATAAATTTGTAATACTTTATAAATAAAATAAAATTACAGTGACAAATTACACTAGTATCCAACTCTATCATCTCTGGATTCAAACTTCACAACGTTTTTTATTTTGAAAACAAGTTTGTGTCCGAAAAAGCATGCATCCACACGTGTACGACTCATGCATCACATGCATACTTTTCTTTTTCTGTGTTTTTTCAATTTGGGAGTGAGCAAATATTGAATTATAAATTATTGTTTCCTATGGATGTGTTGAGCTCAAAAAAAAAATTAGGTCAAGTGGTTGGATTAATAAATTCAGGTCAATTAAAATTTAAGGTCTAATATGTACAATAAGTACAAGTGAACTAAGGGTCAAGTCAAAGTGAAAATACTCGAACTTTGAAAGTCAAGTTAAGTCAATCTTAAATAGATAGAGTAATAAATGAAGAGAATTTAAGAAGAATCTTTGTACTTATTAGAGAACAATATATATATATGGAGGCATGAGGATATTTTGATAATTAGAACAATTAGGCGTCGGCCAAATATGATTTCGGCCTCTACGTAAGTGTATTTACCATTTCAATTTCAATTTTTCAAAACAAAAGCACATTTGTTGTGCTTTTGTTTTGAGTCAGCTTTAACCACAAATCAAACCAACACATTAACACGTACATTTGGAAAAAGTCGGAAGAGAAGAAAACCCTGTCAACCATTTGAACTTGGAGAAGTAGCTAGCAAAAATGGTTGCAAAGCACGTTGGACGGGTTTCGAAATCAGCAGCTGATTGTAAACTTGCTCTACATTTCTTTCGAAATTAATGCTTTGATTATTCTTTTCAGTTCTAGATAGCTTGCATAGAAAGATAGGAGGAGGTAGGAGGAGTCATGGAGTAGAAAAAACATAGAAAGGGAACTATGGGCGTTATGGTCTTTTTTTTCATTTAAACAATGGATTTAGAGTGAATTAGAGTTCATTGAAATTGGTGTTGGCTTGCCACCAAATTACCCAACCGAAGGGGAAAGTGTTTGGCCCCAAAGGGTGAATTGATGAGGGCATAGTCAAAGTTCGCAAAGCAATTCAAGGACGCGGAAGAATGAAACCGCCTTACCTCAGACTTGAAAGTACCAGAAGTGTCTGTTGGTCGGGAGCCCCTGTTTGTTGTAATTGTAAATGGAAATTGAAAACAACAATATTCTTTCTTTACTCATTAATTACTATTTGAGAAAATTATTGTTAAAGAATTCAAATAAAAAATAATTATGTTAGTTTCACAGTTATATTTTATTTTATTTTAGTTACAGTATATAGTTGTATTTTGATTTAATTATAATTTTGGTCATCTTATTTTAACAATTTAAACTTTTTGGTATTTTTTTTTTAAAAATGAACAATTTAGTCATTCTATATTCATAAAATATGTAATTTTGGTCATGTCAAAATTTCTTAGGTTTATTTAAAAGTATAAAATTTTCTGATTCATAATCTCACTGTTCATATTGAATAGTTACATCTTGTGAACTTTCTCACAAAATTTCAGCTCGATCTAACAGTGAATAAATCTAAATCTCTGGTTAGATTAAAATTTATAATTTTGGTATTTTGGGCTGAGTCCTAGCGTTGGATCGAGCTAAAATTTTGTAAAGAGATTCGCAAGGCATAACTCTTCAATTTGAATGGTTAGATTGTAAATTGGAGAATTTTACATCTTAAAATAGACCTGAAAAATTTTGGCTAAAAAGCAAAATGATCAAAATTGCATATTTTATGAATATAAAATGATTAAATTATTCATTTTTAAACAAGAGGGATCAAAAAGTTTAAGTTGTTAAAATATGAAGACTAAAATTGTAATTAAGTAAAAAATATATATATATCTTGCTAGGGTCTTCTTCCCTCGTTCCATAGTACTTTTCCCTATATTTAAAAGTTTTCTAGGATGGAAATAAACTATCTAAGCAGATTTCATTTGACTTTAAGCATGATTGAGGTTCACAAAAATCTAGTAAAAAAAGATATTAGTTATTTTCAATTGGCATGGTTTGCTGTGATTTGTAAATGTCTTAAACAAGGGCAAGGATTCTGGATTCATAGGCGTTGGGTGACTGCAAGGTTCTGAAGCTGTTGTACTTTATTAGTAGTCTGTGTTGAAACTTCCGCATGACCATGTAACCAAGAAAATAATTAAAGAAAAGTTCTATCCCTTATTCTATTCCTAGTATCAACCGATTTTCTACGCATGTCCCTAAGGTCTCTTCTAATACTCATCCTCTCTTGTTTTGTTCATGTCTTCCTACGCTGACCTCATGTCTCTTCTTGTTGTACAAAGAAAAAGTTTATGCTGAAACATAACAATTTTTTTTATTCAATTTAATTCAATCACATTTTATTGAAATCTTAATTCAATTTTGTTTTTCAAATATATTTTAATTGAGGTGATATTTTGACAACAATAATTGTGTAATTTGAAAAATAGTACAAGCTTATATTCATATTTTACCTTAATGACTTTCTCTTCAATTTCAGGGGAATTGATTTTACTTTGTTCAAGGTAAAATCATTTTCCCAAACTTTTTATCATAGATCAAATTGATATAACTTTGAGAAAATTATCGCTGGGTGACTCAAAACAAAATATTTTTAGGTGGGTGACGATTTTTGTTAAATTTGTAAATTTTCCTTTCTTAGACCAATAAACATTGCAGACTGATTTGTGGTCATCTTGCCTTTTCAAATGGCCATCACATTTTGACTATGGTCATCATGTGTTTTTTAATGGCTATCGCATACTAATAGTTTATTATAATTTTTGTTTTGACACATACTAGGTGACTCAATTTTTAGAGATGTTCGCAATGACACTAAAATCAAAATGTAGGTCTCTCCTCATGGGAGTAATATACTCTAAAGTTATTGTTAATTTAAAAATAATTAAATGATTTCATATTTTTAAATTTTTTTCCAAACTTAAAATTTAATTTAAAAAAAAATAATTTAAATTCAAATGAAATTTTGCCAAAAAATTTGAATAAAATCAATTTATTGCTTCTGAAAATGCGTTCCAAAAAGAGATGAAACTTGGCCAAAATTCATGAGAACAAACTTTGTCAATTGCTTTTTTCTTTTCCAAACGATTGTGGACACTTGTGTTGGCCTTTGTGGGTTTTAAATAATGCATCTCTTGGTCCTCTTGGATGTATCAGGAAAATAATTTTTTTGAAAAGAAAACATTTAAGAAAACAAATCAGAAATTAAAATTATAGTGTTGAAACCGATGTTCTCATAGATGCTCCTGCTGAGAAGTTTCATCATATTTTCTGCATCAGAAGCAAGACACACCAAATTGCTAATATTTGCCCTAAAATTATAATGCGTTCATCTACACGAAGGTGAATGGGGCACTGAGCGCAGCATCATCTTATGGAAATTTCTTGTTGGTAACGGAACTTCAACTTCACTATATATATATATATATATATATATATATATATAGTGTTGAAACCGATGTTCTCATAGATGCTCCTGCTGAGAAGTTTCATCATATTTTCTGCATCAGAAGCAAGACACACCAAATTGCTAATATTTGCCCTAAAATTATAATGCGTTCATCTACACGAAGGTGAATGGGGCACTGAGCGCAGCATCATCTTATGGAAATTTCTTGTTGGTAACGAAACTTCAACTTCACTATATATATATATATATATATATATATACAGTTCATAAAGACATGTGATTTACATTTTGATACTTGGGCTATGGCGAAGCCTTTTTATTCAGATTTCTTTTTGTTTTTCTGATAAATTAATAATAGGCTTGGTGGTGCTGCCCTATTTTCGAAATCTATATTTATAAGCTTGTTACTAGAGTATTTTGTATTATGGCTTTTGTCCACACGTTAAGAAAGTTATAGTCAACTGAAAAATTGAACGAAATTTTGTTATAGTAATGGTGTTTCATGAGTAAATTTATATTTGCGTCCTTAAAAGATTCAAAATTTAATAAATATTAGACTATTTTGTTATGCATATCTGTTCTTTCAATGACTATTTTGTAATTAGTGTACTTTCAATGACTATTTTGTTAAATCTTAAATCTTTCAGGGATGTAAATATAGGTTTACTCGTGTTTCATTCAACAAATTTTTATGCCACAACAAAATCTACAACTATAGTATGCCATAAAATTTGAATTGCACAATAAAAATTTTAAGTAAGCTTAGCTGAATTTAGATTCTCCAGTATAGTAGAGTTTATGAAACATTGATGTTATAAGTATAGAATTTGCATATATATCATTAATCCATTAACATATATTGGTCTTCCGTAACTAGTTCTTACACCTCCTTAATAATAAGTGTAATCTATTTTCAATAATTTCATCTTATTATGGCTTTTTACCCCATTTGGGTTGATACACAGATGGGAAGATTCATGTGTCTAAAGAGGTGGTTGAAACCCTAAACAGGGAGAACTATTCAATCACTTGCAAAGTCATAGGGGGAGATCTCCTTCATCACTTCAAGAGCTTCAAATTCATCGTTCAAGTTACTCCCAAGAGCTATATTTCTCCAGCGCCCCTTTTTTTTTCTTTCTCTTCAAGTAAGGCTAACATCTCATAAGTATTTGCCACTTTTTGTATGATATCTTTATCACGAGGTTTGCGATCACAAGCTTCCAGTCCCCTCCCTTACATGCAAATAATGCACCCGTTCTCTGTTCTTTTATTAGCTAAATCATTACATCTATTGGTATATGCATGCATTCTTTTTGCTTTACCCAGATTCCTCTGTCAATGTTTTGGTTCGAAAAAAGCTCATAATTTGTATGTATTTCTTGGCCTGAATCTCAGCTCTTAATCGTAGCAATCGCAATTGCATGCTATCCCTTCATTAATAGAAATTACATTTTCCTTTTCAGGTTCTAGCTGGTTGTCAATAATTATTCAACCAAAAGCTTAAATTGTTAAGTGAAGACCTATTAATTATTTTATATTTAACATATCATCACATGCAAAAGCCCTTTAAGCTTGAAGCGTAGATAAAACACAAGTCCATTTATACTTTCTTATTGCTTGGTTAAAGAGATTATAATACCATGTCAAAAACTGATTCAATTCAAAAGTTTAAGATGTTAGGTAAATGCTTGTTAATGATTTGATATCTAACACTAATTTACTCCCAAATCCCAATGGCTAATTTGTCTTGTTTAAAACCATGTGTTGGTTTGTAGAAAATGGATATGAGTTAACATGTTTTCAGGGGTTTAGAGTTGGATTCTCATTTAAATTTCAATTCAAGATAATAGCTAGCCCAACTGATTATACTCCCGAATTTAGTTGACTAATTAGTGTTCTATTCTGCAACATACATTTAGGACTTGTGCAAAAGAATGATTTTGATTCCCAAATCGCAAATGGGGATGCTGTGGCATTTATACTTTCAATCATGATTCATGCATCTCTGTTTTTTTTCCCTATTTTTTTTCTGGCTTCTCGCGTATTCAAGTTCTTGAAATTTTTCACAGAAAATCCTTTTGGGTGAGTGAGTGAAGTGGAACAGAATTTATGGCATAGTATAACATATATAACATTATTAAAAGCAATAACGAATAAAGCATTTCAAGTGTTATGGAAGGAGCAATCAAATTAAGTATCACTTGCACAGTTGGTTTAACTGAAACAGTTTGCCAGGTTTTATTATTTAAAAGACAAGGTAGACATTGGACAAAGTAGCTTAGTTCAATTGGAGCTAAGCCCCCACCAGAAGTGGGCTACCTCTTCTTAGGTTTGAATCCGTCCCCTCCCCAAACACAGGGCTGAAGCACATAATGAAAAAAAAAAAAACATAAAGAAGAAGAAGAAGAAGACAAGGTAGCCAGTGGGGACTGGAAACCAGTTACTGTATTTGTATATGGCAAGTTTGAATTAACAAGGGAAGTAGCAGAAACAAACCCATCCCCAATCAAAGTGACAGGCTCCATGCTCTGCATGCTCCCAGTCCTTGCACTGGTTGTGGGAGTGACTAGTTATAAAACATTGCCCTGACCATGTTTCGCTCTTCTTTTTCACAAAGCTCAGCTGACGCAATTTGTGCATCTGCATAATGAAAAGAAAAGTTAAGGTAGAAAAGATGATAATGGTTAGGAATTAGGATCCTTAAAAAATTGGCGATAGAGTTTTACATGAATTCCCTAGACATCTGTATAGCACATTTGTATAGTATCTTTCATATACTAGGAGAACCAAATAGTTTGTAGTTGAGTGGTACTGAAATCATAAATAAGATTTGTGAGTTTTGTATTCGAATTCAGAATGATAGTCAAAATTATTTAAAAAAGACACACGAGATAGTGTGTAAAATCTGACCTATACATAAAAAAAATTTAGTAGGCTGGATGAATTTCTTCAGATATTGGTGTGTGTAAAGAGGAGAGAAACTACCGGCGGTGGAGAAAAACAGGAGTGCGAGGCAGAGGAAGGCAGCAAAGGGAAGCATTTTAGTTGTTGCCATGATTGCTTGGAAGTCGTACTCAAGGACGAAAAGTAAGTTCAGTTCTATATATATATAGCAGGAGCAATTTGAGCCAAAAAAAATTGTAGTTGTTAATTAGAAACAAGGCCATTCTTGCCTGTCTCTTATATATATATAGCTTATAGAAGTATTAGCAAACATGCAATCTTTGAGGATCGACAACAGAAATTTTATACTATATAATTGTAGTAAAAAGTCCTTAATTAGCTGTTCTGTGCTGTCGACAGAGCGTTACATATGTCCCAATTCTATAAACGTGAAAATTCAATGGGAAAACATGCATTCTTGGTGGCATCGATATCTTCCCTTCCATTGCATCCCTTCCTATGCTAGCCTCGTGTCTCTTCATGCCTGTCTTGAACGAAGTGGACAATGGGAAAATGTCAGTTATTCCTAGTATCAACCGATTTTCTACTCATATCCCTAAGGTCTCTTTTAATACTCATCATCTCTTGTTTTGTTCATGTCTTTGCTAGCTATAAATGAATATAATCTGAGTTATGCCCAAAAAAAATTTATGCCGAATANAAGTCCATGAACTACAAATTTTAGTTTCCAGATTAAGAGATTTGGAGATCTCAATTCCTGATACTCTTCAGATAGGAGCAATTTTGTCCAGAGGAGAGAAACTAACCGGCGGTGGAGAAAAACAGGAGTGCGAGGCAAAGGAAGGCAGCAAAGGGAAGCATTTTAATTGTTGCCATGTTTGCTTGGAAGTCGTACTCAAGGACGAAAAGTAAGTTCAGTTATATATATATATATATAGCAGGAGCTATTTGAGCCAAAACAAAAAAGAAGTGTAGTTGTTAATTAGAAACAAGGCCCTTCTTGGTGGCATCGATATCTTCCCTTCCATTGCATCTATTCCTATGCTAGCCTCGTGTCTCTTCTTGTCTGTCTTGAACGAAGTGGACAATGGGAAAATGTCAGTTATTCCTAGTAGTATCATCCGATTTTCTACGCATGTCCCTAAGGTCTCTTCTAATACTCATCATCTCTTGTTTTGTTCATGTCTTTGCTAGCTATGATTGAATATAATCTGAGTTGTGCCAAAAAAAAATTTATGCCGAATAATAACACTTTTTTTTTAATTCAATTTACCTCAATCACATTTTTTAAAATCTTAAGTGAATTTTGTTTTTCAATTATATTTTAGTTGAGGTGATATTTTGACAACAATAATTGTGTAGTTTAAAATATAGTACAAGCTTATATTCTGATTTTTTTCTTAATGACTTTCTCTTCAAATTTTAGGGGAATTGATTTTACTGTGTTCAAGGTAAAATCACTTTTTCAAAACCTTTTATTATAGATTAAGTTAATATAACTTTGAGATCGTCAGGTGACTCAAACAAAATATTTTTAGGTGGGTGATAATTTTTGTTAAGTTTTAAAATTTTCCTTTCATTGACTAGTAAATATTGCATGCTTATCAATAGTCATCCTGCATTTTCAAATAGTCATCACAAGCCATAGTCATCCTATTTTTTCCAATTGCCATATCTAATAGTGATGAGTTATTATAATTTTTCTTTTGACACACATTGAGTGAGTCATTTTTTTGAGATTTTTGCAATGACAACAAAATCAATATGTGAGTTTCTCCCAATGAGAGTGATGTACTATAAAGTTATTGTATATGCAGCAGAATTTGAATTGCACAAAATAATTTTTAAGTAGGCTTAGATAAATTTAGATTCTCCTATATAGTACAGTTTATGGAACATTGATGTTATAAGTAGAGTTTCCATATATATCATTGATCCGTTAACATATGTTGGTCTTAATAATAATTGTAATCTATTTTCAATAATTTTATCTTATTATGGCTTTTTACCCCATTTATATGTTATAAAATCATATAATATTCCCAATTAAATTTGGAGGATGTTTGATCTATTATATCATATTTGTAACCAGGTTAATATTGCGTTTGATTTGTTATATTGTCAATGAAATAGATCTCGAATTTTTTATTTTTACTCACGTGATTAGTGGCATATATGCTGGTTGCACTGGCAATGAATTGAGTATCCATATTAAGAGCAGAATATAGAAACCAAAAAGACTTGATTAGCAATCCTTTATAAATGGAGCAAGGACGTGGCTAATTTTGGTTATTTCTCTCATTTGAGGACTCATTTGAGGAAAGAGAAGAGTGTTTCTCAGACTAGCTTCTCTATAAACTGAATTTTATACAACAAATCTTGATTGTCATCATAATTTTTTTGGTAATACAAGAAAAACAAGGAAAACTACATCAAGAAAAGCCACAAACATTCTATCAGCTAACAACATAAGAGATATCTTAGCAAGGGTTTGCTATAAGCCTATATATAAGGCACCTATATTTGTGAAATTACACTCAGCAACCTTAATCAGCTTGACTGCTTCAAGGGAATCGGATTGTCATCATAAATTGAATTATCAGTATGCAATTTTCACAAGTTGATTTTTTTTTTCNGTATGCAATTTTCACTAGTTGATTTTTTTTTTTTCACTTTCCCTTAGATGAGTCCTCTCTAGATTGCTTGCGTTGTCCTTTCTCCGTTGATAAAATAATTTTCTTCTTCTCTGCAGACCATCTCCTTTTAGGCTTCTTGGTTGGTCCTTCCTCAGTGAAGAGAGAGCTATATTTCTCCAGCACTCTCTGTTTCTCTTCAAGTAACCTAACATCTCATAAGCATTTGCCACTTTTTGTACGATAAGTTTATCGCGAGGTTTGCGATCAAAAACTTCTAGTCCTTTGAAAAGCTTTTTTTAACAAAAGCAAAACATGAAACAAAGGTTAATCTCATGCAAGGATGCAAGGCCAACATTAACCTGTAATAGTATTAAAATCTACAAGCTAATAACAACCATGTAAACTGAAAATAGCAAATTATTTGATTTTGTCACTCACCAGCAATGACTGGGTAAAGCATTTCATACTTTTTGTTGTTTTAAATTCAAGTAATCACCAAGGTTGATCACACTTCAACATAGTTGTGACCAGAATCTATTGCTCCTAAGGTAATTTTTGGTCATTAATTACTATCCCACTTTCCAATTACTACACTTCCATTAATATCTAGATTTTGCTAATCTCAAGGTTAGGGAAAAAAAGAAAAGAAAAGAGCAATACAATATAAAAATCAACCCTATAGTCTTAACATCATCTCCTTCTGAGGACAGGAATTGTTCAACTTCTTTAGATAATGAAATTTCAAATATGGGTTCTTGCTTATCCATAAATATTGAGTTTGAAGGGCCTGTGCAAATATTGATTTGTAACTAATCTATCATTGACTGCATGTATACTTTTTTTACTAAAAAAAAGTGTAAATGTTTTCAGTTGATGAAGACTATTTCTTGCCGTGGAAACTGATTATCACATCAAACAATCAATAGAATTCAATATCATAATCACAAAAGACAAAATCAAGGACATTCAGAGTCATAGCAGCAAGGTATTGCATACGGCAAATCAATATATTTGCAAAGAAATGTAGCATATAGCAATGAAATCCCTCTAATAAATATTTTGACACCTTTAGAAAAAGGAAGCAGGAAGAAGTAAGAAAAGAAAATCACACCGCTATCTCCTTTCCCAAGTCTCAAGAAAAAAAAGTTGACGTAGACCACATTGCCATCAATGCAAGCAAATTAAAAACTTAAAAATGTGATCTCACTACACAGAAATACATGAGTGATATTTTAAAGGAAGGCTTACCTTGATAAGATCTTCCAGCATGTTGTTTCTGTAATATATTGATATCATGACATGGCATAACTGCCAAGGAACCGAGTGCAGATCTGTGCCAATCTTGTTCTCCCAGAATTTGTGTGCTTCTGTTCTATGGTCCATATCTAAAGCTCGTATCAATTGACCATACGTTTCCATCGTGGTCCCTTGCCCCTTGCTCAGCATCCATTTAATTACCTAAATAGGACATGAATGCATCAGAGTAACTTAGTAAATAATAGTTATTATCAATTAGAACATTGATGATAGTGCTTCTTCTGCTTCATGTTCACAAAGATAACACACAATAAGAACTACTCATACTTGAACGATCCTATGCCACTGTTGTTCCTTCTCAAGTGCATTCAATGCCCTTTTCAATGACCCAATTGGGAAATTTTGCTCCCAGGCAACCCAGGCATCAAGAGCGCCATAAATAGAATCTTTACTGTCATTGAGATCAAGAAGCTGCATCATTTGATTTAAATCAATAAATTTCACCATAAGATTGGCATATACAAAATTTCACCATGTTGATCAGACAACTAATATTTTGTCTAACACATTTACTTACTGTAGTCACGAGATATTGGTCCTTATCTCTTTTAGATAAATTTTTCCCAATATGGTGCCTTTGTATGTCCCCAGATTTCTGCTCAGGCGAATGACATTTTGTTTGCGAGGCAAACTGATCCTAGACAATCAACAAGTCAGAATGCATTCAAGTAAAATTAACGAAGATGATAAATGTATAGTTTTAGTCATATAAACTTTATATGAAGTAGCTATTTTACATGAAATATGATGAGAATCATTAGAAGAAGGCTAATTGCTTCATGGTCTCTGGAATCAGTTCTATTTAAAGAAGTGATAACTGATAAGGTTTTCTTGGCAGGATGATCCGTGCAAATGCATTTGAATGTAAAACACAGAAAAAAAAATTTAATAGAGAAACTGTAATAAGAACTGGCTAGAATTCTGGCTTGCTTGGCCTAACAGTAGTGGTACAAGGACCCCACTATGAAAAATTGACAATGACACAGCAGATTCAGAATGACCAAGTAAAATTTAGTTCAAGCAATAGACAAAGCTCGAAATTAAACTATGATAACATTACTGGATAACGAATTAACATCACTTTTCTTACAGCCAAAAGTTAGCTTTGCCAAAACATTATAATACTATTCCCTAGAGACATTTCTAAGTTAATTGATTATAAACCTTCTCTAGAAATATAGAGCAAGAGTTTTTGGCTACAGAAAAGATATACACACTAAAAGTAGTCTCGTAATCTTGAAAATCAGGTGGGGACAGACAAAATCTACCTCGTAGATACAAAAAGTATCCCTATGAACTGAGATCTAGTTCACAACTGATCCATTATTTTAGTCCCATAAGTAGTCAACTGAAAAAAATAAAAACACTAGTGCTTGGATTAGCATATTCATCTTCTTTCTCACAAGCTGAGTGACAAAATTTCAAAATTGTTGCCGCATAATTCACATCATGTGCATGTATATTCTCTGCGTTGGTTCCATCTTAGACCATCTAATATGAACTCCAAAGATAGACGAATAGACTAGCTTTCTGACCGGAAATATACTCTATCAAGTTAAAGCTCTTCCTTGAGATATAATTTACATAGTCAAATTGACAAGTTAATAAACCTAAATGGATGGTTCTTTCACCAAAACGAATGGCTACATGTTTCAACTTTATTGGTTTCTTCAAGTATGCATACCTTAAAAAAGCACTTCAGGTATGTTAGTATCAACCAAATATTTTAGATTTGTTCCCATTATGATTTTATCAATCAAGTACCATATATATTGAAAATTTTATTGCCTTAATTGACAACTTCTTAAATGCTATATTTGTAGCGAACCAACCTTCTACTTCCATCAACCAGCAAAGCAAAGAAAGCAGTGACAGCATTGAAAAAGATAAAAGGAAGCAACATAAGGGTAAGCAGCATCAACACTAAGAGGGTATTTGATAGATGCATTGTCTTTTCATTCTTGGAAATCATATTTTTTGAGAATGTTCATTTCTAGAAATATTACAATTGTGTTTAGTTGGCCTTTTAAACATTCATGAAAATGTGAGATAATGTTTTCTTAAAATCTTTCATCCTCACATTTTCCAAGGACGATAAAATGATTTTACTCTTAAATTAAAATTTTAGCACATGATATAAGTATGCTTATGCTTTATCCATACTTCAAGCTCAAAAGACTTTCGCATGCAGGGTGTATTAAATATAAAATCATTTATAGGCTTTCACCTAATAGTTTAAGCTTTTGGGTGAGATGATTTCTTGATAGTTGGTAGTATTATTATTACTTTAACTGTCAAAAAATAGTTGCGTGAAAAAAAATACTTCGCATGACATGTTTTCTTTAATTATTAAATCTTTATTTATNTTTCGCATGCGGGGTGTGTTAGATATAAAATCATTCATAGGTTTTCACTTAATAGTTTAAGTTTTTGGGTGAGATGATTTCTTGATAGTTGGTAGTATTATTATTACTTTAACTGTCAACAGATAGTTGCGTGAAAAAAATAGTTCGCATGACATGTTTTCTTTAATTCTTAAATCTTTATTTATGGTTTGCTTAAAGAGATTTAGCAGAACCTTTAAGAAAATTAGTAGAAAATCAACTCAATTTATTAGTTGATTAATTTTTCCATATTAAAATTTGAATCAAGCACCGTATTAAGGAAGAATAAAAATGTCGGAGAGTGAATTTGATTGATTCCTCCCATCGTATTAAATAAACCTTCACTTTGAATATTCGACAGTTTCTGTACTAAGAAATAAGTATTTGGTTAATATTATTGATAGAAAATTACTTATGACACAGGTTTGAATCTTTAGCTGTGATGATTATTTGGTCTGTTAGCCTAAATGATGACTAAAATACTTGAGTTATGTGGTTATTATAGTCATATATATAGTTATTTTTTGGTTATTATATTTATATATATAGTTATCATACAAATCAAATGTGTGTGTATTAAGTAGTTATCAAGTTCAAAAATAAATAAAATTGCTGTATAACTGAAAGGGTATTTTAGTAATATTACAACGTAGAGGAACTAAATGTTCTTTTATTTTTGTCCCATCTCCTCATACCTCTAATTTCGTTTTGCGATTCCAAAGAGTTTTAGAACATGTTTCTAGTTATAAGGCTAAATTTCATCCATTTCCCCAGTTGAAATCTCTTTAATTGCATTCTATTTAGGACTTGTGCAAAAGAATGATTCTGATTCCTAAATGGCAAATGGGGATGCTGTGGCATTTATACTTTCAATCATGATTCATGCATCTCTGTTTTTTTTCGCCATTTTTTTTTTCTGGCTTCTCGCGTATTCAAGTTCTTGAGATTTTTCACAGAAAATCCTTTTGGGAGAGTGAGTGAAGTGGAACAGAATTTATGGCATAGTATAACATATATAACATTATTAAAAGCAATAACGAATAAAGCATTTCAAGTGTTATGGAAGGAGCAATCAAATTAAGTATCATTTGCACAGTTGGTGTTTTAACTAAAACAGTTTGCCAGGTTTTATTATTTAAAAGACATGGTAGACAGTGGACGAAGTAGCATATTTCAGTTGGAGCTAAGCCCCCACCAGAACTGGGCTACCTCTTCTCAGGTTTGAATCCGTCTCGTCCCCAAACACAGTGCTGAAGCACATTATGAAAAAAAAAAACATAAAAAAGAAGAAGAAGACAAGGTAGCTAGTGGGGACTGGATCAAACCAGTTATTGTCTTTGTACATGGCAAGTTTGAATTAACAAGGGAAGTAGCAGAAACAAGCCCATCCCCGATAAAAGTGACAGGCTCCATGATCTGCATGCTCCCAGTTCTTGCACTGTTTGTTGCAGCGACTAGTTACAGAACAAGGCCCTGACCATGTTTTGCTCTTCTTTTGACAAAGCTTAACTGCATCTGCATAATGAAAAGAAAAGGAAAGGTAGAAAAGATGATAGTGGTTAGGAATTAGGATCCTTAAAAAATTGACAATAGAGTTTTACATGAATTCTCTAGATATTTGTATAACACATTTGTATAGTATCGTTCACACACCAGGAGGACCAAATAGCTTGTAGCTAAGTGGTACTAAAGTCATAAATAAAATTTATGAGTTCTGTATTTGAATCTAAAGTGATAGCCAAAATTACTAAAAAAAAGACACACGAGATGGTACGTAAAATCTGACCTATGCATAAAAAAATTTAGTAGGTTGGATGAATTTCTTCAGATATTGGTGTGTGTAAAGAGGAGAGAAACTAACCGGCAGTGGAGAAAATCAGGAGTGCGAGACAGAGGAAGGCAGCAAAGGGAAGCATTTTAGTTGTTGCCATGTTTGCTTGGAAGTCGTACAAAGTAAGTTCAGTTATATACATATATATAGCAGGAGCAATTTGAGCCAAAACAAAAAAAAAAAAATGTAATTGTTAATCTTGCAGACGTTGAATAAAAAATGAATCAGCGTGTATTTTACGCCAATACATGATTTGAGATTTTATCTTCTTAGCATACCCTATTTATATTTTATATTATAATATTTCTAGTAATTAATCTATTAATTTAGAATATAAGGATTCATATCATAATTATTGGGTTAAGATTGATCTAAACTAGATCATTATGTATAACCAACTATTAAACAACTTACTACCATGCGTGTAAAGTGTTAAAAAAAAATTATTGAAAGTTTGGAGCGTAACAAACTTTTTGACTTTGATATCATGACGAAAAACTAAAAAAACTGAGTCACTATGCGCTAGAATAGTTAATTCTATTAAATTCAAATTCTGTTAACAATTTGAGAATGCGATCCATACTATTAACCAACACATGTTAAGATATATCATATATACTTACGAATTTTCACTTGCTAATGTCATAACCCAGCTTAGAACTTGAAATAAGTCATCTACATCCTCCTTCCTCCAAGGCTTATACTCGATCCCACATACAAACAACATTGATTTGTCATTAAAATTCTTTGAACATAGTACTCTTCTGATTTCAACCATATAATAATTCACTATTCTCTTCTGATTCAGAAAAGAAAAGTAAAAAAAAAANAAACCCATTATTAATACCTTGTTTCCTTAAACAGCATATGCGTTAAAAAAAAAAAAACTTATGTATGTGCCAGTATGCCCACCGCCAACCAAATTAAAATGATATCAATGTCGACAAATAAACAATCATAAAATGGAGGATGCGATGCTGAACAACCTTTTTAGTTTACATAATTAAAGATAAAACAAAGAAAAATAAAATTTTGCATGACTATAAGGAAAGACTTGGGGTGTGTTTGGATGGGATATTTGTAGAGTGTAATGTATTTATAGAGTGCATTTGAAATACTAATTTTGAATTACTTTGTTTGTGTAAATTTTTAAAGTATTTTTAAAATTTCAGTGTATTTTTATAGTGACTTTTAAAATCTTAATATAGTGTATTTCGAATACACTTGAAATAGAGTGTATTTTAAATCTAATGAATTTGAGCTGCTTGTAGTCACAGTAGTGATCTACCACTACAGAGGAAGCATATGAAAGAGCATTTGATGTATTGAAAGGCTCCCTCGAGTCAGGGTAGGTTCCTTGGGAGAAACCCATTATGAAGGAGATCCCAACAATAGCACAGAAACCAGAAAAACAATGTTTTGAATGTTAAAATACTATTTTTATAATAAAATATATCCAAACAATGTATTTTATAAATTCATGTTTTTAAAATGCTATATTTTAATTATATGTATTTGAAATTCACAAGAATTTGTCAAATATTTCATCCAAACACAATCTTGGTAATATAATTCACATTAAAAGTACAATAATTAAGGTGCCGTTACAATAAAGAAAGACATGTAATAGCTTAATAATCATTATATATTCATTTAAGACAATACTAAATAACTAAAATATCTTTACATAATTGTATAGGTTTGAATGGAAAAGTATAAGATAAGTAGTTGAGAAGAATTTAAATAATTTATACATAAAAGCATAGAAACTTGTACCATTGGAGGTTGATGTTATTCTATTTAAGTGAGTGACACTAAAAGTTTTCCAAAAATTATTAGTAATCCACCTATTGTTCTACTATTATTTGTTTATATAAACTGAAATTCTAAATACTACATGGCCAAAAGCTTTATATCATGTATTCTATGAAAAAAATATTTCTCCTTATAAAGTTAAGTTCGAAAGATTCGATTTATTTAGTAAAGGAAATTTTTGAAAACCAGATAGTTTATGTTGAAGACAAGATTGCGTTTACTAGCTTGAAAGTTTTGCATAGTAGAAAAATCCAAAGAACTTAAGGATAAGACTCACCAGGGGATAATTTTTTTTTTTTTTTTAATGGCTAACCTGGGAGATGAAACTTCTATAATCAGTCTGGAAATATGGCGAACATATTTTTAGAGAAGCCAACCAATGTGCATATTAGATTACCAAGTATGGGACTAAGGCTCTGTTTGAGTAGCATAGCTTCCGGTTTATTGGAGCTTCTCTATTATCATAAGTGCTTATATATAGAGCTTCTAAGAAAAAGCTTGTGCAGAAACTCATAGGAACTTAACCGGTATTGTTTTAAAAAAAAAAATTGGAACCAAAATATCCAATTTTTTTTTTTTTTGTTATTTTAAAAGTGCTTCTCCAATTGTATATCAAAACATTAAATAACTTAATTTAAAAGAAGCTTATTATATAAGAGCTTATTACATAAAACCTTCTTATATAAGTGCTAAAATAAGCTACTTACCTAAACGAGACCTAAAAGAACTTGTGGTTTAATCTTGTGGTGTTCCCCTCCCTCAAGATCTCCTCGTTGTATTTAGGGAACGGTATGAAATAATGAAAGTTTGTTTTGTTAGGCCTTAACATTTTTTTTTTNAGAAAAAAAAAAAAAAGAAGATTGGAAATATGTGCATTATTTCACTTTCAATTTCAATTCTAATTTTACTACAAAAAATTAAAATGATTGTTATATATCTTTACAATATTGTATAGGTTTGAAGGGAAAAGTGTAAGATAAGTAGTTGAGAAGAATTTAAATCATTTATACATAAAAACATAGAAACTCCTCCCATTGGAGGTTGACGTTATTCCATTTAAGTGTGAGTGACACTAAAAGTTTTTCAAAACTTATTTGTATATATTGAATTGTTCTATTTATATATATATATATATATATATATATATAAACATAAAGTCTAAATACTATATGGTAAAGAACTTTATATCAAGTATTCTTCGAAAAATTACTGGCACATGTGTTTTGGCTGTCTGATAGACAAAGCTTACCCTAGGAAGAGTAAGGGCTATTTGATTTTACATAATTAAATATAAAACAAAGAAAAAAAAATTAGAATGACTATATCCTGGTTTTCTCAACCAGAAATATANTAAAAAATGACTTGGTAATAGAAGTCAAATTAAAAGTCACACAATATCTGAAGTTGTTTTAAATTTTTGCAATATTAAAGATAAAACAAAGAAAAATAAAATTTTGCATGGCTATAAGGAAAGATTTGGTAATATAATTCATTATTAAAAGTACAATAATTAATTAAGGTGCCGTTACAATAAAGAAAGACATGTGATAGCTTAATAATCATTATATATTCATTCAAGACAATACTAAATAACTAAAATATCTGCAAATTATTTTAAATTTTTAATAAGAGTACAATTTTTTTTTTGTCCTTAGAAAATTTAGTTAATGACAAATTAATTTTTCAAAAAATTTCGGTGACAATTAAATCTTTGAATTGTTATTTCATCTGATAAATTAGTTCCTCGCTAAGGTCCAAAACAATGCCATTCTTGGTGGCATCGATATCTTCCCTTCCATTGCATCTGTTCCTATGCTAGCCTCGTGTCTCTTCTTGCCTGTCTCTTATATATATATATATATATATATATATATATATATATAGCTTATATAAGTATTAGCAAACATGCAATCTTTGAGGATCGGCAACAGAAATTTTATACTATATAATTGTAGTAAAAAGTCCTTAATTTTTTAACGAGAAGTAAGTATTACCTTTAATTTCTTTTATTGAATCTTTATCTTGCGAATTTATCAATGCAACCGGTGCACCAACCAGATTAAGTAATATTTTTTTTAATATATAAATAATTTTTGTTGCTCTTGCATGATAAAATACAATAGAATACATCAGTATGTATTTAATATAAAATAATTTATATGGTCTCAATGATTTATTGCTTGCATCTAACGTTAACACATTGCCTCTCAGTTTATCTCAAAAAAAAAATTGCTATCTCTCAATATTTAACAATTATATAAAATTGGAAGTAATTTATTTATCATGGTTATTAATTAGTGATAGTTCAATAGGATAAATAGGGGGGAAAATATCATAGAGTTAATGTATAATTATATTAAATGAAATATGGTCTCCATGGAGACACTCAATAGTTGATACTTAATACTTTTTTATACGAATCTTAAGTTGGTGGAGTAAGATTTTGGAAGGAATAAACTATCAATGAATAAAATAAAATAAAATATAGATATATGACTAATTCAATTGATAGTAAAATGTTGGCTGAATGACAATTTTGGTCATCATATTTTAACAACTTAAACTTTTTAATCATTTTTGTTTAAAAGTTATTAATTTAGTCCCTGTATATTTATAAAATGTGCAATTTTGATCATTTTTTCATTAAGCTAAAATTTCGTATGTCTATTTCAAGATGTAAAGTTCTATGATTTATAATCTCATCGTTCAGATTAAATAATTATATCTTGTGAATTCTCCACAAAATTTTAACTTAATCTAACGGTGAATGAATATAAATTTGCCGTTAAATAAAAACTTTTAATTTTAATATTTTGGATTAAGTCTTACCATTGGATCGATTTAAAATTTTGTAGGAAGATTTACAATATGTAACTTTTCAATTTGAACAGTAAAATTATGAATTTGAAAACTTTACACCTTAAACTCCTAGACCTGAAAAATGACGAAAAGACTAAAATTATATATTTTATGAATATAAAAATATTAAATTGTTATTTTTAAATAAGAATGACTAAAACGTTTAAATTGTTAAAATAAAAAAGACCAAATTATAATTAAACCTAAAATATTATTATAAAAAATTACTGAAACAAAAATTTCTTATTATATGGACCACTCAAGATCCTTAACAATTATTTGTGTTTTGTTGATTAGTTAGTTTGTTGCCAATAATTTTAAGCGCTAATAAAATAGGGGATTCTCGTACAATTAATTTATAAGAAATAGAATTATGAATTCCTCAATATATAAAACTTTCACACGAACCGTACGGATTTGGGAATAATCAGACCGAGTCTCTCTTTCGTCTTTTTCATCTTCTGCCGTGAAACAACTACATGGCAGAAAAGCTAAACAATGAAAAAAAAAAAAAAGAAAATTGCATAAGAGGGTATATAAACTTTTTTAATTCAGCGAAAAAAAATATAAACTTATTTAAGAAAAATTTTCAACCAACATTATTTTATAAAATTATTCTTAAACCTTGAACTTTGACATAATTGCCTTGAGAATATCTGTCTGCAGATGGACCCCAACTATTAAAATTAGATAGAATATGCAAAACTGTTGATAAGCATGTGGATTTCTCATTATTTATCAATTAAAATAGAAAATGATGCCTAGAAGAATTNTATTTATCAATTAAAATAGAAAATTATGCCTAGAAGAATTTTCTATTTCATGGAATCTAACCAATTGAAGACAATCCCAAGTATCAAGGCCATTCTTTGGTTAGATATTAGGGTCTTTCAAAAGGGCCACTTCAACTAAATAAATTTGGGAACCAGTGGCTCCTATTCAGCCCTTCACACTCTGAAACGGTTCTTGACTCTTATGCACCAAGTGGGATATATATATATATTCTCTACCATCTTCATTATCTTTGGTGATAGAGACATTTTTGGTGAGAAATGTCAAGAACCGATTCAACCTAAAAGCTTAAGCTGATAAGTGAAGGTCTATTAATGGTTTTATATTTAACACGCCCCCGCACTCAAAAGCCCTTTGGGTTTGAAGCGTGGACAAAGCACAAACCCATTTATACCATGTGCTGAAATTTCAATTTAATTGAGAAAGTGGAGATAGAAGGATTCGATCTCCTGACCGTTTGGTCAAAAAGGCTCTGATACCATATCAATAATCGACTCAATCTAAAAGCTTAAGCTAATAGGTGAATGCCCATTAATGGTTTTATATCTAACAAGAAAAACATTGCCCACAGCTCTATTCATCTTGTTTAAACTTTTCTCTATACCAAATTTATTACCTAAAATTCTGCAAGGCAATGAAATCCACCATCTTCATACGAAGTTCTTGTTTTATTCGTTACTAAGTTATTGCATACTACGTCGTGAGAAGTTCTCAACTACCAGCTAGGAGATTGACATCAGATAGAGTTTGATTCTTAGATTCCCACTGGAATATTTAGATTATTTTATTGCGCAAACAAGTCAAATTATGCTTAGTTTCTATGACACAATTTTTCTCTTTCTTTTCCTTGCCCTAATATGCATGTTGCCAAGTTTTCCTTGCCCTAATATGCATGTTGCCAAGTCTACAATACCTATAAAATATAATGGCCATCAGTCTTTTCATAATTTATCAGCCCTCTAATCATCCACTTGAAATAATCAATAGATGTGATGATTTTATAAGAAACTTAGCCTGCCGATTTTCTTCGTAATAACATGAAAAGTCTTAAACTGCTACTTAATCTATAATTTAACCCCAATTTGTGTGTCACTTGATTGGACCAAGTTGTCATAAAGCAGCCACAATCAGAAGTTAATTTTTGCTTAGAATAATGAATTGAACTTTTCTAAATGGGCCTTCTGTTCAAGTTAGATATAAGATGATAAGTTTTTTTTTTTTTTAACTCAAAGTTGACTCTTAAAATATAAAATGGATCATGCGTTCACATATAGACTTTTTATTGCTTAATACAATTAACGTGTGGATTTCGGTGTAGAAAATGGCTTAGACAGAAAACAAGCGTATGATTGAGAGGGTTGAAGTTTAGTTTTTAATGCCAGAGAAAAAAAGTAAGAGGAAGATGTTAAATGATAACCTTAGTAATGAATAAAACATACATAGGATAGGAAGAGCAAATATTTGAAAGTAGAATAATATAAAAGACAGCAATATTAAAGAACACGCAAAACAACATTGACTAATATAGTGCAATGTTTGAGTGTGAAAAGAGTGGTAGCATCAGTTAGCAGTTAATTTGGTGGAGATTTCCCATTGGTGCTTGTGCTTGAGGAAGAGTAGAGCAGTTTGCGAAACTTTTTGCTCTCCTTTTGAAGTGTTTTGATGATATTAATAGCAGTTTCGTACTTATAATTTAAGGAATCTCACTCAAACTCTACACTTGATACAACATGCATGATAGTTATAATCCATGATACACACACTACATAAAACTAGAACGTAGTCAATGTCGGCCCTCGTAGTGTCTTCATCTCCCTCTTCCTTAGTTGGTGCTTTTACTTAGAAATTCTAGATCATTGCGTAGAAGTGGAAAACATTAATTAATTAACAAACTTTTGTAGGGCTAAATTATAGTTTTCAAAAAACTATTAATAATGAGTAATGATACATGACAATATATACGTGAAAAAATCTCAACTCTTCCTTATGCTTTGCACTTATACCCATCATATGCGATGGGTACCGTAGACTTGGCCCTTGCATAATTAGTATACATACAGGAGTACCACCGGCATCGGGTGCTTGAGAAGAGATCATTTCATATTTTCTGGTGCATTAGCTGAGAGCGAGGCCCAGGGAAGGTTATTGAAAGCAAAATTTCCAGAAGGTTATCGAATCAAGTTCATTTCCCTAGGACTGGAGCTCATATAAGTAGTGATTTTGCAAGCCCAAAATTGGAATGTACGTTGTCCAGTCCACTAAATAATTATTCAACAAATTCTCATACTCCAAACTAAAAAATTCCAATTCATGCTTGTAAAAGAGAAATGTTATTTATATATCTTAAATTTAAGTCATTCACAATTTTTTTTTGAATGGATTCAATTAAAATTATAAAGTATCTTAAATGAGACTAAGTGCAAAATGTGTGGCATATATGTTATTAAATATTACATGAATCTCATACTTTTTCATAAAAAAAAATCATGAGCCTTTAAAGAAATTAAATGAGTTTAGTCAAGGACTTAGTCAATACCAAATGATAAGAAAATATTAAAAAAAAGTACTAGCATGTCTATATATATATATATATTTGTTATATATATGTATATATATTTTTCTTAGATATTTGGAGGGAAGGAAGTGAGAAACTTCTAGAACTTAGTCTCCACCATCCATTTTGATCCATTTCCACCATTCAACCATCCATTTGGAATGATCTCCAATGTCTATTAAGGTGAGAAATTAGTATAAATAGGTGAGACATCTCATTTAGCATAACGAACTAAGAAGCTAGTAGTATTGTTTGGCTTAAATTCTACTTAACATTTAAAAAAAAAAAAAAAAAAAAA
>QAOA01004146.1:34555-46123 GCA_003255065.1 Cercis canadensis
AAAAAAAAAAAAAAAAAAAAAAAAAAAAAAAAAAGCATTTCTCAATACTATAAATTTTTTTAATACAACACTGAAGAGATGAAATCAAGAATATCCATGGTTGTTATCTGTATCGGGTAAAAACCCACACACTTGATTACCTTCGTGATAAACAATCTATGATTCAGAATAAGCTTTAATTCATTTTCACTAAGGAAATCAACATATAATATCTTGATTGAACAACCCATACAGTCACGAAGGTAACGGGGGAGACGCTAAGATAGTCGGTGTACATCAGGGCAACGCCGAGGGTGAGCATCAGGGAGATGCTGAGGAAATACGCAGAGCATTTGTGTTTGAAACATCAAACACAACCGTACAACTTTTGTTAAGTATCATTGAAATGAAGAGACATCTACAAGAATTATGGTTTGGAATCTACACCGGAGAGCTTTCGAACGATTATGATGACATGATAGATGCCTGCGAAATTTTGGAATAAAGGGAATTGTCTTTGGTGAATCGCATATTGCAATAGATAGACGGTAAGAATTCGATGAAAATTTCACGCTTCATCGACTTGATAGTTGTCGACATTGTGTTGAGGCAACGTGCTCTTGCAATTAGGTTTTCAAGGTCGCTGAGGGTGAGTAGGTTTAATGTTCTAACGATAGCAGCAAACAGGTTGCAACTCAACGTGATTCTTGAAGGTCAGGATGAGGAAGCGGCATATTGATCTTTGCTAAGTCCTTGCCCTTATTGCTTGGACATGAATTATAACTTAGTTGAATAACAGTTTAAACTTTAGTTATATCATGTTTTCGTTTGGCACTAAATTGGGGAATTTTCACAATGTTAACTGAATTTTTATTCTTTTGCATCCCTTGTATGTCAAATCAAGCTTTAGATATGCAATTGCTCATTCTATTGATTTTTTTCCAGACCCTTAAATATATGGTTAAGCAAAGATTAATCAATTAGATTATCTATGTAAGAAGATTTGAAGTCCCGTACAATTTTATTTGAACTAAATAGATCAGGTCAAAGATGGACCTTGGAAAGTCTTCAAGATTTATAACCCATAGGTTTTATCACTGCACTTAGGACTAACTAGTGGTGTAGGATGAACCTCTTTCGTCTATAACCCAACTACTAAAGCTACTTGGTGTGCTATGATGTTATGGATTCAATCTAAAAGCATATAATTCTATTCTAGTCTTTGTCAATCTAAAAGCATAACTGGTGTATCAAAAGTGTTTTTTTTATCTGTTGAGCTGGTAATTGGATTTTGTTGTACATTGAACTTAATGTTCCTTTGCAATCGGAGACATTTCATAGAAGAACAAGCTGAGAAGTGGTGGGCTGAACAGCCCTTGAAACAAAAGGAAGCTTCACTTGATATTTTGTGGCCCTGCATAAACTGTAAATTATTTTCCTTTCTCCCTCTCCCCCTTTCCAAACTATCAAAAATCTTTTGTCTGAATACATGTAGAATATGGAATTAGGTAAACACATAGGAAGAGAATCTTTAATTTTCCAGAAAGGTTCCAATTGGGAAAAAAAAAAAAAAAAAAAAAGAAGAGAGAGCAAAGAGAAGGAAGAAGAATTGCTTTTTTGTGCTTGTTGACAAGTATTAGCTGCATTACAACTGGGTCTATATTTTGTCTGTACAACAGAGCAAATGCGTGCATTTTTTTGTTTGGCCCATTGCATAGCAACTTGTCTTAGTAAAAACCAATGTTTTAAAAATCGGACCAGACCGTCCAGTTAGACCGGTCGGACTGGTACCCGGTTTGAAAAACGGCTCGATTCAAAGGGTATAACTGGTGGGGCGGTTTAACTGGTGTGAACCGGTAAAACCGGTGAACTGGTACAGGTTTTCAATAACCGGCCGGTTCATAAAATGTGATTTTTTCTGGTTTTTCTCCCTGAAACTACATCGTTTTATTTACATTTTGAAAGTGAAACCCTTGGCCTCACCCCTCCCCTTCGATAGTTCACCTCCTCCTTCAATTTTCCCCCAATTCTCTTCTCTTCCTCCCTCACTGACTCCCTCTCTTCAAGCTCTTCACTCTCACGGGCTCAACCTCATGCATCATCCTTCTGCTTGCTGCTGCTCCCTTCAAGCTCTCTTAATTGATTCACTCTCACAGCCTCACCCACAACCAGCACGTGAAATAGGTAAGTGCATCTATTTCTCTATTTTCTTTCTCAGTAAGTGTATAGTTTTTCCTGTAAATCAATTTAAATTTCCATTTGAATTCTTAACTATTTCTCACGGCCTCCTGTGGTGCTTGAAGCAATTTTACTTTGATAATATTCTTGGAACCTTTGTCTTTCCAGCGATTCCATGAAACTATTTTCTATTTTGGTTAAGAAAAACATTTTTCATCATACAATATTTGGAAAAGAGAAAGAAATTATTTCATAAAGTTTATTCTTGTCTACTCTTTTTATACATATAACCGAATGCATGGGTGAATGTCTTTCTTCATCATCCCAGTGATTGTGCTACAATGCTGGAAGTCTGGTGCTGGGGTACTGTGGCTTCTCCGATGGGCTGGCGCTGGGCGCCACGATTCTGGCACTGGCTCATTGGGAAGCTAGGTGACTTCTCTGCCATGCTGGCGCTGGCTCTCCAGAGAAGCATTCAAGCAGTTCTTTTGATTCCAACACTTGGCAGATTTGCATGCCTCACAATTATTTGAGATGCCTAATCAAACTGAATAATTAGATGCTTTATTATTGCTGCAATGTTTGCCTCTTTATAATATTAGATAGTCTGAACCTCTGTATATTATTGGCTATATCCTTAATCAGTTTTATATTGTTAATTTTCAGAGAATATGACATCTTCTGAACAAAATTCAATTGCTGCATCATCACANACAAAATTCAACTGCTGCATCATCACAATCTCTTAGAGCAAAGATTGATCCTGCATGGGAGCATTGTACTGAAGTTATAGATGGGAAGAAAAAATTATTAAATGTTCTTATTGTGATAAGTTTATTAGAGGTGGAGGAATACATAGAATGAAACACCATCTTACTGGAAAAGGTGGAGACATAAAAAAATGTGATAAAGTGCCTTTTGATGTTCGTCATCGAATGCAAGAGAATTTAAAAAGAAATTGAAGAAAGTAAGAAGCAATCACATAGCCAATGGGAAGACCATAATCCATTTGGGCCTAGCGCCATGCCTTTTGAGGGAGACACGCCAGAGTTGCAAGAAATTCCTGCTCCAGTAACTCAAGATAAAGGAAAAGGCATAGCAACTTCAGCACAAAAGGGTAAAAGAAAGGCAAGTGGAATGGAAAAATATTTTTGCCCAAGATCAACTCTTGGAGATCAACCATCAATTAAGAGTGCAATGGCAGGTAAACAAGCTATCCATCAAGCTGATTTGGCCATTGCTAGGTTCTTTTTTGATAGTTGTCTACCTATAAATGCCATAAATTCTATTTACTTTAAGCCCATGATAGATGCTATAGTAGTAATTGGTCCTGGTTATAAAAGACCAAATTATCATGCAATAAGAGGCAAGTTGTTGCCTGATTTGAAAAAGGAGGTTGAGTTACTGGTTGAGACTTATAAAAGTGTGTGGGCAGAAACTGGTTGTACTATTATGGTTGATGGTTGGCAGGATCAAAGAAATAGGCAATTAATTAATTATCTTGTCTATTGTCCTAGAGGAGTGATTTTTGTGATGTCTGTTGATGCTTCTGATGTTATTAAAGATGCTCAAACTCTTTGTAATTTGTTTAAGGAGTTAGTTGAATTTGTTGGGCATAAAAATGTTGTACATTTGGTCACATATAATGCAGCTAATTATAAAAAAGCAGGGAGATTACTAAATGAGGAGTATCCTACTATCTTTTGGTCTCCTTGTGCTACACATTGCTTAAACTTGATATTAGGTGACATTGGCAAGTTAGATCATGTGAGTAGGTTAGCCATCCGTGCATCTTTGATTACAAAGTTTGTATACAATCATGGATTTTTGTTGGCTTGGCTAAGAAAAAGAGAAGTATGGACTTAAATGATACGGCCAGGACCAACACGTTTTGCAACAACTTTTATTGCATTGAAAAGTATTTCTGAGCGCAAAAATGATTTGTAAGCATTGGTGACTAGTAAAACTTTTAGAGAGTCTAGATACTTTAATAAAAAAAAAAAAAGAAGAGAGAGCAAAGAGAAGGAAGAAGAATTGCTTTTTTGTGCTTGTTGACAAGTATTAGCTGCATTACAACTAGGTCTATATTTTTTCTGTACAACAGAGCAAATGCGTGCATTTTTTTGTTTGGCCCATTGCATAGCAACTTGTCTTAGTAAAAACCAATGTTTTAAAAAATGGACCAGACCGTCCAGTTCGACCGGTCGGACTGGTACCCGGTTTGAAAAACGGCTCCATTCAAAGGGTATAACCGGTGGGGCGGTTTAACTGGTGTGAACCGGTAAAACCGGTGAACTGGTACAGGTTTTCAATAACCGGCCAGTTCATAAAATGTGATTTTTTCTGGTTTTTCTCCCTGAAACTACATCATTTTATTTACATTTTGAAAGTGAAACCCTTGGCCTCACCCCTCCCTTTCGATAGTTCACCTCCTCCTTCAATTTTCCCCCAATTCTCTTCTCTTCCTCCCTCACTGACTCCTTCTCTTCAAGCTCTTCACTCTCACGGGCTCAACCTCACGCATCATCCTTCTGCTTGCTGCTGCTCCCTTCAAGCTCTCTTAATTGATTCACTCTCACAGCCTAACCCACAACCAGCACGTGAAACAGGTAAGTGCATCTATTTCTCACAGCCTCCTGTTAGTATCTATTTCTCTATTTTCTTTCTCAATAAGTGTATAGTTTTTCCTGTAAATCAATTTAAATTTCCATTTGAATTCTTAACTATTTCTCACGGCCTCCTGTGGTGCTTGAAGCAATTTTACTTTGATAATATTCTTGGAACCTTTGTCTTTCCAGCGATTCCATGAAACTATTTTTCTATTTTGGTTAAGAAAAACAGTTTTCATCATACAATATTTGGAAAAGAGAAAGAAATTATTTCATAAAGTTTATTCTTGTCTGCTCTTTTTATACATATAACCGAATGCATGGGTGAATGTCTTTCTTCATCATCCCAATGATTGTGCTACAATGCTGGAAGTCTGGCGCTGGGGTACTGTGGCTTCTCCGATGGGCTGGCGCTAGGCGCCACGATTCTGGCGCTGGCTCATTGGGAAGCTAGGTGACTTCTCTGCTATGCTGGCGCTAGGCGCCACGATTCTGGCGCTGGGCGCTGGCTCTCCAGAGAAGCATTCAAGCAATTCTTTTGATTCCAACACTTGGCAGATTTGCATGCCTCACAATTATTTGAGATGCCTAATCAAACTGAATAATTAGATGCTTTATTATTGCTGCAATGTTTGCCTCTTTATAATATTAGATAGTCTGAACCTCTGTATATTATTGGCTTTATCCTTAATCAGTTTTATATTGTTAATTTTCAGAGAATATGACATCTTCTGAACAAAATTCAACTGCTGCATCATCACAATCTCTTAGAGCAAAGATTGATCCTGCATGGGAGCATTGTACTGAAGTTATAGATGGGAAGAAAAAATTATTAAATGTTCTTATTGTGATAAGTTTATTAGAGGTGGAGGAATACATAGAATGAAACACCATCTTACTGGAAAAGGTGGAGACATAAAAAAATGTGATAAGGTGCCTTTTGATGTTCGTCATCGAATGCAAGAGAATTTAAAAAGAAATTGAAGAAAGTAAGAAGCAATCACATAGCCAATGGGAAGACCATAATCCATTTGGGCCTAGCGCCATGCCTTTTGAGGGAGACACGCCAGAGTTGCAAGAAATTCCTGCTCCAGTAACTCAAGATAAAGGAAAAGGCATAGCAACTTCAGCACAAAAGGGTAAAAGAAAGGCAAGTGGAATGGAAAAATATTTTTGCCCAAGATCAACTCCTGGAGATCAACCATCAATTAAGAGTGCAATGGCAGGTAAACAAGCTATCCATCAAGCTGATTTGGCCATTGCTAGGTTCTTTTTTGATAGTTGTCTACCTATAAATGCCATAAATTCTATTTACTTTAAGCCCATGATAGATGCTATAGTAGCAATTGGTCCTGGTTATAAAAGACCAAATTATCATGCAATAAGAGGCAAGTTGTTGCATGATTTGAAAAAGGAGGTTGAGTTACTGGTTGAGACTTATAAAAGTGTGTGGGCAGAAACTGGTCGTACTATTATGGTTGATGGTTGGCAGGATCAAAGAAATAGGCAATTAATTAATTATCTTGTCTATTGTCCTAGAGGAGTGATTTTTGTGATGTCTGTTGATGTTTCTGATATTATTAAAGATGCTCAAACTCTTTGTAATTTGTTTAAGGAGTTAGTTGAATTTGTTGGGCATAAAAATGTTGTACATTTGGTCACAGATAATGCAGCTAATTATAAAAAAGCAGGGAGATTACTAAATGAGGAGTATC
Organism: Cercis canadensis; assembly: GCA_003255065.1. Lineage (NCBI taxonomy): Eukaryota > Viridiplantae > Streptophyta > Magnoliopsida > Fabales > Fabaceae > Cercis > Cercis canadensis. The sequence continues at coordinate 41,037 of QAOA01004146.1, forward strand.
CTACTATCTTTTGGTCTCCTTGTGCTGCATTAAACTTGATATTAGGTGACATTGGCAAGTTAGATCATGTGAGTAGGTTAGCCATCCGTGCATCTTTGATTACAAAGTTTGTATACAATAATGGATTTTTGTTGGCTTGGCTAAGAAAAAGAGAATGATGGACTTAAATGATACGGCCAGGACCAACACGTTTTGCAACAACTTTTATTGCATTGAAAAGTATTTCTGAGCGCAAACATGATTTGCAAGCATTGGTGACTAGTAAAACTTTTAGAGAGTCTAGATACTTTAAAGACAAGAAGGCAAAGAATGTTATGGAGATTGTTTTAGATGCAAGGTTTTGGAATGAATGTGAACATATTGTTAAAGTTGTGTTTCCACTTATTCGCATGCTACGGATTGTTGATGGTGATGAGAAGCCTTCACTTGGGTATGTGTATGATGCCATGTATAGGGCAAAAAAAAGCTATCAAAAATGTATTATTGAATAGGAAAATAACATACAAACCCTATACAAGAATTATTCAAGGAAGATAGGATAGACAACTTCGTCAAAGTGTTCATGATGCTGCCTATTACTTGAATCCCGTATTCTTTTATGATAAACGTAACTTTTCTATCAAAATGGAAGTTATGAAGGGATTCATGGATGTTGTTAGTGCAATAGTGGATTCGAAAAAGTCCAAACTTTTGAATGAATGTGAGTTGTATGAAAAGAGATTGGATAGCTTTTCTCGACCATATGCTCTTGAATCTTCTAAACATATGAAACCCGGTAAGATTTTTAACATTCTTTTGATGCATTTTTTTTTTACAATTCTCCTTGATTATATATTTTTTATTTTTCTAATGATTTTATATATTTCTTTATAGATGAATGGTGGAAATACTTTGGATATAGTGCTCCAACTATCCAATAATTAGCTATTAAGCTCTTGAGCTAAACCGCATCTTCTTCGGGTTGTGAAAGAAATTGGAGTGTATTTGAACGGATACATTCCAAGAAAAGTAATAGGTTTGAGCATCAAAGATTAAATGATCTTGTTTATGTTCATTACAATTTTCATTTGAAAAATAGGTATTCTATATAATTCTTAATCATATTTGATTTTTTTACTAATATTTTATGATGAAATGATTCATATAACATATTCATTATATTTTTTTTCTTCAATTATAGGGCATATAACTTGAAGAAAAATTATTTTGATCCTATTGACTTTGAGAGCATAGCATTAATGAGTTTTGGGTCATGGAAGAAGATGATTCTCCAATTCTTGATTATGATGAGTTGGAGAATATGCTTTATAATGATGAAGCAATTCCAATAGAAGCTACAACTCAAAATGAAGAAAACATTGAAGAAGAGCCATGTGGTGAAGGAGGGAAATCACAACTTGGTGGTGAAAGTGAAGGGATGGACTTGGATTCAATTGGTGTATTAGATAGAAGTTATGAAAGTGATCATGAAATTGACTTAAGTGAGGCACATGCTTGGTTCAATCAAGATCCTCCTCAATTTGAGAAGAATAAATGAGTTAATGTTTGTGTATTTCATTTATTTGGTTTATGATTATGGGTGAAAACTTGTGTATTTTACTTATGTCTTTGGTTTTGATGGTTTTAAGACAATGTATTTTAATTTTTAAGTTTGAGATTTTCACTTATGAGTTGAGTTTAATGATTTGTTCTTTATCTTTCATGTTTTCTTTTTGAATTTTGTATTTTGAATTTTGAAAAAAAGTTTCGGTTACACCGGTCCGACCAGTATTTTTGGCCAAACCGGTTAGCTCACCGATCCGGTTTTTAAAACCTTGCTCCAAACTAAAAAATTCCAATTCATGCTTGTAAAAGAGAAATGTTATTTATATATCTTAAATTTATAGTATTTTTATATATCTTAGGTTTTAATTTGAATTTTTAAGTCATTCACAATTTTTTTTTGAATGGATTCAATTAAAATTTATAATATATGAAATAATATATATTTAAAGTATATAAATAACATTTCTCTTTTTAGAATAAGAGATGTTTTAGAAAATAAAATGTATTTATATAATTAATTATAAAAGAATCAAGATTTTTTGTTTAGATGTATGTAGTTTTATCATGATTCTAATAATTGATATTTTTATCAATGATTAATTTTTTTGCATTTTATTCTCTTAAGTGCATCTTGAAACATCCAGTTTACACCATTATAGATTCAATTGTTATTTCAACTTTCAACCTCAAATCCTTGACAAAGTACGAACTATGCTAAGACGATAGGAACTAAAGCCAATTTAATGTAAGTAAGACAATGCCACGTTCAGAGTATGTCGAATGACAAAAAAATTAAATGGCATTCCCTTCATAAATATATTTATTAATAAAATATATTAAAAATTACTACTACCCATGTTTAATAGATTTGAACCTATCACCTTTTAAGTAAAAGCTGTAAAAAAAACTTTGATAGGCTGTTCATAGGGGACTCTGGACTGAAAAAGCTGTAACCAAAGTGAGGAATGGTTGCTTTTATCATTGGTCATTGAGCTATCATAGGGCTGTTGTCATTGTGTCCTTGTTGGGTCATGCAAAATCAAAGCCATTTAAAGGGGTATAATAGTCTTTGTCATAGATTTCCTCTCCAAACCTCCAATTTGGAGGAACACAAAAATTAAAATGACTCTGGGAGTTACAACTAATCCACCAATTTCCTTCTCTTTGTAAAGTTAAATCTCCTAAACAAATGAGATGGGAGATTTATTTCTCTCCTTTTCTTTTTTTTCCCCCAAAAGTAACTCCCAAAAGACGAAGCTAGACCATCATCACCCTCGACTTCTTGAATTAGGGAGAAATATATCAAAGGTCATATGTTGAAGGATCAACAATCAATTTTCAGCCAATCCATTGTTGCTTCAACAAAAAGATTGTTGTTACTTTTTGTTTTCTCCATTTAACTGGAAAAAACTTAATATGCATAAATTAATGGACAGGTTCTTTTTTCTTTCTCCTAATCATAGTAACAACTTCAAATGTTATTAAGATTGTATCAATCTTTGATAGCATAGTAAGTAACATAAATATACATAATATAGTTAGTAGGAATTCAAAATGTGGTTGTGATTACAGTTATGTTGGGAGAGTTGTTAAAAAATAAGCTAATAGATAAGGGTAATTGAGCCAATTGAGCTATAAATCAGTTGGTCACAAGGCTCTCATCATAAGAATATGATCTTGTGTTTGATGTCTCTCATTGGCAAAATGAGAGTCTCAAAGAGCTCCTCCACATAAAATTACAATTGTGAGTGCTTCAACATCATGACCCCTAGAGTAGAGATAGTTTGTCCCAAGTTTAGTAAGTCTAGCTCCATTCAAAAGTAGATGTGGGTGTTTCAACAGCGGGATCCCTGAAACAAGGAAGGCTAGCCCCAAGTTTGGTAAATCTAGTTCTATCCAAAGGTTGGGTTAGGTCCAAGCTCCTGGGTTATCAAAAAAAAAAAGGATAATTGAGAAAAATACGCTAATAGAGAAGGGTAATTGAGAAAAAGTAGGGAATGTAAGTTTCAGTTACAAATTTGCTTCCAGAATTGCAGCCATTAAGATCACAAAAAGTCAACAAAGTCAGACCCAATAGCACCGGGACAATTTTCACAAGCAGAGAAACAAATATTGTCAATTTCTCAGAATGCAAATTCCCAGCACATTCATTGGAATGTTGCATTCCCTTGTCTAGTACGTACTTAAGCACCACCGTCTGCCGCTGATCACTAGTCGGCAGCAGTGGCAGGCAGTGGTCAATGGTAATCAGCAACTGCCACCCACGGTGGCTCAACATCTCACATTCTTGGGAATCCAACATTTTCACTTATTTTTGGGAGTGTTTGGTATATGAATGTTTTTTTTTTTTCATTGTTGGAAAATATCATTCTAAAGAATCCTATTTTTGAGAATATTGTTCTCGAAAATGTTACAATTTACATTTGTTTAGTCTTATGCACTCTTGGGAATATGAGACAATATTTCTTATCTCATGTTTGGTTCACATGCTACTTTGATGAGAATCTTGATTATTTTTTGAAAAATACCCCTACCTAAATTTAATTTAAAAAAAAAAAACATTTTTCCCTTTTAAATGAAAAAAAAAAATGCCATTGTCATCTTTCTTTAAATGAAAAAAATAATAATTTTCCCTTTTAAAATAACATTAAATTGATGGCGATTTGAAACTTTAGTTCTTTAAAATCAAAAATAGAATTTTTAGACTTCTTTTTGGGTTTCTTCGTTTGTCTTTCTTCCTCTCTCTCTCTCTCTCTGCTCATGTTTTCTTCCTCCTCTTCTTTGTTTCTCTTTCGGTCTCACTCTTGGTTATAGCTAATGCCACTCCCATCTTTATGCATAATAAATTTGCATATTTTTCTCAATCTTTCAAGAATTTTCCAATTTCCATTGTAGATAGAAGGGGAGGTTGAAGCTCTCTGTCCCTGTTTCTCTCCCTCTCTCTCTCTCTCTCTTTGAAACTCACGTCCTAGCTTTCCGTTTTTCTTCCTTCTTCCTTTTCATTGGGTTGCAGAACTGTTCCGTCTCATGGCCATCGAAGTGTAGGTCCAAGGCTTTAACCAACTTCTCTATGGTTACTGCTATTGCTATTTGGTTTTGGCATTGTTTGAATTTTGAAAAGAAAATTTGATGACACGAAAAGCTTGCATGAAATTTTGACTTCTGAAAATAATTTTTTTAAAAAAAATTGTTTAATACCCATAATCTGTGCAAAGAAGCTCCTGAATATATTTTGTGCTTTGATTAAACTCATGTCTAAAGATATTTTTCTTCGGTATTTGCTGTAACATAAATATAACATACTCCAGATAGAAGTTCCTCGATCATGTTGGGGCCAAACTATAAATCTTGTTGAGACCATAATTCAATTCTCCCAAAATTTGAAAGCAAAAAACAGAAGAAAAAATTTTAGGTGCCCTAGCTGGCCATAATGTGGCTTTGCCACTGTTAGGGGACATATAAGAACAATAGGGCAACTAAATAAAATTAAGTTAACAATCTTATGGTATTTTACTGTTATTTTTTTAATTTTTTTCTCTATA
>QAOA01004151.1:7110-144434 GCA_003255065.1 Cercis canadensis
TGAGAAAAGAAAACGCAATGCATAGAGGGGGAAGAATTTGATTTTGGATTAAAATTTGGTACTTGAAAAAGAAAAAAAAATAGAGAAAGAAGGTCCAAAAGGAAATAGGAAATTGGTGATTGACAAAGGAAGGGAATAAAGCTGAGATAGGGGATGTGTATGTAGAAGTTTCCATTTGTTTAAAACCGAAACCGCACCTAAAAGCAAAAACCAGGTTGAGGTTCAATTTCAATTTGAAGATCTTGCTGTATCGCATTTACCTTTGCTTTGTGATCTGATCCCACGTTTAACAATTATGGAATTCAACTGTACTATGGTCTATGGCCTTGCCATGCACTGGATTATTGCCACCCAGATATCACGCTCAAAGTCACACTTCCATCCAATTTACCCCTATTTTACTTTGCTTTTAATGGTGATTAATCAATTAGCTCCAAAATGAATCTGAAAAAGGACATAATGGAAAGGAGTCACATCCAATGGGGTACCCAATACAATATGTCAAAAGGGGAAAAAGAAAAGCATTGAGGTTAATTGTTCCGATTAGAGAAAAATGTAATTGAGAGCAAATATCATATATTTACCTGCATATAAACTGTATAAAAAAAAACACTCAAAAAGGAATACAATGATACGGAGGGAGAAGTAGACATGCCCAATATAACTAACTAGTCTATAATAATTTCTGACAAAATTGATGTCTAAATTTAAATCTTTATTTATCCAATTTTTTCAGCTAAAAATTCAAATGAAATATATGTTTATGCATCAACTATATAGAAAAAGTAAATTTAATTTGATTTTAAGCCTAACAAACTTTCAAATCTAAACTTGGACAGATTCTCTAATTTAAGTATATGACCGAAATAAACTATTGTTAATAATTTGACGAAATCGTTTTACTTTTTTGGGAGATAGATGAACTAGTTATCCTTTTTTATTTCGATTTAAAGGAAGATGAACTAGTTATCGGGAAATTAACTGAAATAATGCTATTTAATTAGTTAATTAGGTATTTAGGTTAATTTTTAAAATATTTACCAAAATGGGTTAGTTTTTATACCTAATAAACGCCAATTCTTTTTTATAACAAAACGCCAAATCAAATCTGCGTTTTATGTAATAAACGATAAAATTAAAATGGAGTTTCTTGTAAAAAAACGCCTAAATGAAAGTCCAAAGCTGCCGAACTGATTTCCTAGAAAACTCCAAAACGTTTTGGCGTTTTTCTCTAGAAAACTCCGAAACATTTTGGAGTTTTCTAAAGAAAAACACCAATTCAAGTTGGCCTTTTTGGGGCAAAAAAAAAACTCTTAACCTTGAACTCAAAACCCCAACCACTAACTTAAATTCTAAACCCTAAAATCCTAAACCAAACCCCAAACCCCTAATCTAAATCCCCAACCACAAGCCCCAAATTTTAAACTCAAAAATATTGTTCCAACCTCTAAACTGTATACCCCAAACCCTAATTTCCACACCAAGAATAAAACTCCAACAACTAAACTCCAAATTTTGAAATCTAAACCCTAAACTTGAACCCAAAATTCAAAAATACAACTCTAAGCCCTAAACTCAACAATTAAACTATAACTCTAAACTCCAAACCCCTAACCCTAAATCTTATACCAAATCATAAACCCTAAATTCCTAAACCCTAAATACCTAATCCCAAACCTAAACCTAAACCTAAATTCAAACATACAACTCTAACCCTTAAATTCAACAATTAAACTATAACCCTAAACCATAAATCCTAACCTCAAACCCTAACTCCTAACTCTAAACCATTAACCCTAAAACCTAAACCATATGCCAAACCTTAAATTTCTAAACCCCAAACACTTAATACCAAACTCAAAAAAATCCAACCTTAAACCCCAAACACAAACCTTAAACCATAACGCCGAAACTTGGGGTTTGGGTTTAAGGCTAGATTTTTTTTTTGAGTTTGGTATTAAGTGTTTGGGGTTTAGAAAGTTAGGGTTTGAGATGTGATTTAGGTTTTAGGGTTAAGGTTTGGGGTTATAGTTTAATTGTTAAATTTAGGGGTTGGAGTTGTATGTTTGAATTTAGGTTTAGGTTTGGGATTAGGTGTTTAGGGTTTAGGAATTTGGGGTTTAGGATTTGGCATAGGATTTAAGGTTAAAGGTTTAGGGTTATAGTTTAATTGTTGAATTTAAGGGTTAGAGTTGTATGTTTGAATTTAGGTTTAGGTTTAGGTTTGGGATTAGGTGTTTAGGGTTTAGGAATTTAGGGTTTGTGATTTGGTATAGGGTTTAGGGTTTGGGGTTTAGGTTTATGGTTTAGAGTTTAGAGTTATAGTTTAATTGTTGAGTTTAGGGTCTAGAGTTGTATTTTTGAATTTTGGGTTCAAGTTTAGGGTTTAGATTTGAAATTTAGAGTTTAGTTTTCTGAGTTTTATTCTTGGTGTGGAAATTAGCGTTTGGGGTATACAGTTTAGAGGTTGGAGCAATATTTTTGAGTTTAAAATTTGGGGATTTAGATTAGGGGTTTGGGGTTTGGTTTAGGATTTTAGGGTTTAGAATTTAAGTTAGTGGTTGGGGTTTTGAGTTCAAGATTAAGAGTTTTTTTTTTGCCCCAAAAAGGCCAACTTGAATTGGTGTTTTTCTTTAGAAAACTCCAAAATGTTTTGGAGTTTTCTAGAGAAAAACGCCAAAACATTTTGGAGTTTTCTAAGAAATCAATTCGGCAGCTTTTGACTTTTATTTTGGCATTTTATATTATTTTGGCATTTTTTTTACAAGAAACTCCGTTTTAATTTTGGCGTTTATTACATAAAATGCGGATTTGATTTGGCGTTTTGTTATAAAAATGAATTGACGTCTATTAGATATAAAAATTAACCCATTTTAGTAAATATTTTAAAAACTAACCTAAATACGTAATTAACTAATTAAATAACATTATTTCAGTTAATTTCCCCTAGTTATCTACTTGCCATATAAAGTTGAAAATTGTTTCATTGCCCAAAAGCAAAATTTTAGTATACGCAAATTATGAATATTAGAAATAATTAAATCCGTAATTTATCTGAACTATGATATATATTACCTTCTCCTTCTTTTAATCATTTTTTTAAAGACCATTTAACATGTTCCCATTTATTTTAGTTTAGGATAGAAAATAAGAAAAAATTATTCATATGAAATAGGACTTGGTATTAAAATTCTTATATACAATTATTATAAGGTTAATGCCTAATTTTAGGAGGGATTGTTGTATCCCAAATTTAGGCACAAAGCGGGCCCTGTTGTCTGTTTTAACTCTTATTAAATTGTCACTTTAATCCCTAAATTTTTCTTGTGCCAATTTAATCCTCTATCTGAGAGCTTTGACGAAAATTTTCATGTAGCACGTTAAATGTTGACTAGGCAAGTTGACATAGCTTGAGGGGAGCTACTCGTGTGACAAAATTGAAACGGCGCCGTTTTAAGCCATACGGCGTGTTTGGTGAAGAGGAAGAAAGGAAGACGATCGTGAAGAAGGGTTTCTTCTTCCTTGAACGTGGACCCGCCATTGACAAGGGAAGTAAACTAAGCACCTTTCCTTGTCAAGAAGAGCAATTGCGGTGGCAGAAACAACAGGAATCGCCACTCTTTCCATCTTAGCAGGTTTTTCTTTAGATTTCATAGCATAGTTTGCTGAGAAGGAAGAAAGGAAGAAGTCTTTGAACAAACCAAAATAAAGAAGGGGAAGAAGAGAACAAAGTAAATAAAGCTACTAGGTGCAATAAAGAAGGGAGGAAAATATTTGGCAAGAGCTGAAATCCCTTTCAGGTACCTAATTCTACAGCATCAACACGTACATATAGATCATATTAAATTTATATAGTGATATATCAAATCACATAATTATATAAAAAAAAAAGATAAATTTACAAGTTTTATGTGTACAATGATAACTACACCAAGTTTGTGTACAACATTCTACAACCATATTATGAACTTTTATCTATTTAATTTAGATTGTATCACATGATTGTTCTAGACTTGTAGTACAAACTTTTGTGTATTTATATTGATCTTTGAATATGAGAAGAATAAGTTCTAAGTGGAGCCATTTCAAGTCTAGATAACATTTATTTTCATACAATTATATTATGCCCATTATTGTTTTACTCTCATTTTCTCATCACTACGACTCATTCTTTTATCTATATGTTATAGTTTTAATTTGACTTACTTAAATTTTTTTCAGAATGGTTGATGTTTCACTTTGTCCCACAATACATGAGAAATCATGAAGATTTGGTGATGGGTTTACAGTTTCTCTTCCCATTAATTAATTTTTAGATGGATTTGAGTGGTGATTCACTACAATTGACGTCCTCTTGGGTTGGATCAAACCCTTAATTATTTATTTGATCTATCATAAAAATGCATCAAGATTGACCCTTTTTTTTTTTTTTTTTGTAAAATAATATTGACCCCTAAACCAAAGATTCCAGTCCTAAATGAAAGGGGTGGTGTGGCCCATTGAATGTGAATTGTTGCTTGGGCCTCCATGGACCTGTCAATAGTACAGATACTAACTGGGTTAAGGACCTAAGAAAGAAAAATTGGGTTGGGCCCATATACTTTTTCTCTAAACAAGAGACCAAAAAAAAACAAAAAAGCCAGAGACTAAAGTGAATTCTTTCTTTAATGCTGTTGACTACATCATACAAGCACATGGGAAGGGGGTTTAAGGAAGAAAACATCAAAGACAGGAAAGAAAAGAAAAAAACACACATGTGTAAGGGAACTGGTTTTGCAGATTTTAAAAAGAATAATGTTTTGTATGATAATGTGACATGAATGAAGCATAAGGTGGGTGGCATACACATGAATACATACTCTTATGGTCCTAATAACTAAGAAGGACATTCCATGAAAGTGAGCTGTGTGGGGTATGAACAACTAAAGCAAACCCACAGAAAAGGAAAGTAGCTAAGGACCAAAATGATTATGTCCAAACACCAAACCGATCATAAAAGCATCAATCTCAGCTCTTCCTTTCATTCAGATCCTTATGGTCATTGGTCATAAAGCTTCTCACCACAAACAAAGTGCACAAAATCTGACAAAAGATCTGTGCAGTAGAATTAAATTCATAGCTTTACCAAAATTGAGTCTATGTGGGGTTTGATTTGATTGATGGGGTTTGTTAGTCCCTGACTATGGAGTTGAACAAAGACCTGCAGAGTCTCATTGAGAGAGCTTGCAATTTGCACGACAGAATCAATGAAGAAATCAACAACAGTGTCAGTTTCTGCAACTATTGCTCAGAACATGGTTGGTTCTGTAAAATTTCAGAGATCTCATTTGAGGAGAGGGAGAGATTGATTGCAAGTAGAGATTCATTGGAAGAAGTTGAGAACATGCTCATTTATATACAAGTAAGTAAAGTCCTTCACCATTAGCGTCTTTTTGGGAGTTTTTTTTAGGGGAAATGAGAGGAGAGAAGAAGAAAGAGAGGAAAAAGAAGGGAAGGAAAATGAATGAGTCATCTATTTTGTTTGGATGATTAAAATGAGTTAAAAGAGAAAAAAAAAATTATAATTTTACAAATTTATCATTTATTTATATAGTAAATATATTTAATATAAAATTTAATAATGTTATCTAAATAGTGTTTGAAAAAAGAATTTAAAAAAATAAATAGAAGTATAATAGTAAACTACTGTTCTTTCATATCCAAATCCCATAAATTGAAAGAACACAAAAGTGAAAGCAAAAAATGAATTTGGAGGTTTGATGTTACCTCTTAGTTTCCTTTCCTTTTTTAATCTTGAACTCTCAAACAAAGGATAAACACATTTACTCATTTTTTTTCCTCTCATTTCTCCTCAATTTTAACTCCCAAACAAACTTTTAGAGTTGCATGTTTTCATTTTTTAGTATATGTTCCTAAACAGTTTAGGGTTCTTTATACTTATCCCATTTTATAAATCCACAAAAAATTAGTTTCTATATCATGACATATTGACATTGCTTTAGTTTAAATGATATAATCAATTGAAATTCTGGTTCATATCTTTAATAGCTGAAGTTTTTAGATTGAATTAGTTCTCGATATAATAATATCAAGAGTAAAATTTCTTTTTGGTCATTCAAAAATTTTTAAATTGTCACTTTAATCCCTAAATTTTTTTTGTGCCAATTTAATCCTCTATCTGAGAGCTTTGACGAAAATTTTCATGTAGCACGTTAAGTGTTGACTAGGCAAGTTGACATAGCTTGAGGAGAGCTACTGGTGTGACAAACTTGAAACGGCGCCGTTTTAAGCCATACGGCGTGTTTGGTGAAGAGGAAGAAAGGAAGACGATCGTGAAGAAGGGTTTCTTCTTCCTTGAACGTAGACCCGCCATTGACAAGGGAAGTAAACTAAGCACCTTTCCTTGTCCGCTTCCAAAAGCAATTCACACTGAAAGAAAGAAGAGCAATTGCGGTGGCAGAAACAACAGGAATCGCCACTCTTTCCATCTTAGCAGGTTTTTCTTTAGATTTCATAGCATAGTTTGCTGAGAAGGAAGAAAGGAAGAAGTCTTTGAACAAACCAAAATAAAGAAGGGGAAGAAGAGAACAAAGTAAATAAAGCTACTAGGTGCAATAAAGAAGGGAGGAAAATATTTGGCAAGAGCTGAAATCCTTTTCAGGTACCTAATTCTACAGCATCAACACGTACATATAGATCATGGCCTTCATCACTTAATTTCTACGTGTCCATTAGAGTCCCATACCACGCCAAGCACCCACTTCTACCTTTTGTCACATCAGCTGCGGCATAAGCCACGCAGGAGCAATTCCTTCTTACATTCCTCCAAACTTAAAACCCTTTTCTCAATCGCCGCAGACGTATCAGGAATCTTTACTCCTTCCACTTTCACAAACCCTTCTCCATTCCCATAAATTATAGATTTTCCATTCTTCCTCACACAACCCAATGACGCATCTCTATTCTGATACCAACCATTTGCTCTGGGTTCAAACCCAGGCAAGCAACTACACTGGAAATCCTCATAATTGAGGGGGTCACAGTTACTATTCGGCCCACAGGTTCCATAGTTGTCACATTGAGCTTGGGGGCCAGACCAATACCTGTCCTATTGACTCTTTTGGGAATCCCACGTAAATATTTGAATGAATCTTGATTGTTGAACTACCAACCTTGCTATGAAAGACTCATCAAAGGTGTTATACATGAGATGTACCTCATTATCATCATCCAAAAAAGTACAGTTAAATGTGGTAGTTACAGATCGTTTCATAAACAGTATACCCACAAAAATTTCTCCATTGAAAGATCCTCCTCGCCACCATTGATGGTTCTGTTTATAATGGAACACCTGGGATTTCCCACCAGAGGTGAACTTATAGGTGAAACTTCCTCTTCCTGGATCATCCTCTGATCTCCAAGATTGCAATACCCATCTTTGACCAGCTCTTCTGTGGAAACTGAGTTTCGAATATGGAAGGAAGGTGTATGCGGGGTGATCAAAGCTTTGCCATATGATGGTTTCGGTGTTGGTTTGAATCAGAACAAGGTTTGCTATAACTGTGGTGTTTGAGAGAGTGAGGGTAAAAGGTGAAAACTGTTTCCCGCTGTACCTTGGTGCGGCGTCAATGGCGAGTATAGTTCAAGGAAGAATAAATTCTTCTTCACGAATCTGTCTTCTTTCTTCCTCTTCAGCAAACGACGCCGTATGGCTCAATGGAATTTTTTTTTTTCTTTTAATTAAAACGGTGCTGTTTTTACCTTTTACCACACCAACAACTCCTCTCATGTCATGTTCATTTGCCCAGCACTCACGTGAAAATTTCTGTTCAAGGTAACTAATGGGTTCGAACGGATAACTAAATTAGCAATGAAAATATAAATTGAAAGATTAAATTAGCACAAAAAAAAAATTTCAAAAATTAAAATGACAATTTAAAATTTTTGGAAGGATAAAAAATGAGTTTNAATTTCTGTTCAAGGTAACTAATGGGTTCAAACGGATAACTAAATTAGCAATGAAAATATAAATTGAAAGATTAAATTAGCACAAAAAAAAAAATTCAAAAATTAAAATGACAATTTAAAATTTTTTGAAGGATAAAAAATGAGTTTTACTCTAATATCAAAACCTCTCACACTAATTATTCAAAAAATTGATGCTTTAGTTGCAATAGTTTGTCTCTGCTTTTTCCATGCTTCTTTCTGCATAACTAAACTACATGATTATGAAATTTCTGCCATTTGAATATATATACAGAGATTGAGGTCTTGGCAACTGATAAACAGGCACGTTGCGCTTAACCGGTTGGAGGAAAGCAGATCAATTCTCATTGAGAAAGTGTCACAGTACCAAGGAAGGGCAATTAATGTGATAGGAGAATTGAATACATTGTTTGACGATGCAAAAACTGGTTTTGATTGGAATTTGAAGAAGATTGAACCCAAAACTCAGAAAGAGAAGAGGCAAACCAGCAACTTTGTTCTTTGTTGCATTGGATTTATATGCAAACCTTGTGGGTGGCTTCTAGGATCCGTGTGCGAATCTAAAGTACCAAAAAAACCTTGTGGGTGGCAGAAAGCAGTTGGAAGTGCAGTTAAACTAATAGTAATTTCCTTCAGTCTTTACTCTACTATACATTCTTATAGAACAAGGCACAAATATTTCAGATCCAATAGAAATATAGTTTCATATATGAACTCAACACAAGGAGAAGAAGCTGAGACTGTGCTAACCATTTCAAAGAGCCGTGTAAGTGTTTTATATGGCAAGGGGTGATTCTCCTTTCATGTTATTATTACTTCACTAAGGTTTTACATTGTATTAATAGTTTCTTCCCCTCATAATTAATAATCACTGGCCATCTTAAAAAGGCCTCTAGGTCTATTTTAGGAAGGAAATGGTTTTATATACCTTAAGCTTATTTTATTTTATTTTTATTTTTCTTTATTCTAAATGTATACTATTATCTTATGGATCAGGCAATTTTCTTTTATACGCTGCTTATTTTCTATTATATCAGTTGCAATTCCATTGAAAGGCCAGAATTTGCATAAACATTGTCAATTATATATGCTTGCACTAAATATTTTTTATAACAAACTAAGTTATTGCAGAGGTGGAGGAATAAAATTAGGGTCCCTACTGTTTCTAAAATTGTGCCATTTGAGCTTCACTAAAGTGTTAGGTAGATGGATATTTAAGTAGTGGTCTTAAATTCAGGTTGGAATACAACCAAAAAAAAGAAAAATATAGTAAGGAAATAGGCATATATATAAATTAACATATATTAGTTTCATTCATTTTTTCTTGAATAAATCATTTTTTTTTCTAATTTTTATTATTTTTCTTCTAATGTGCCAATTTTAGTGTTATCAAACTTGATATATTCATCCTAAACCACTAAAGAACCTATTTTTCAATCATATATATATATAAAGAACCCATTTTTCAGGAAAAAAATAAATATAAAAAATAGAAGTTTAATGGAATAACCTATACCTTGTCAATCAAAATCTTTATAATCACCAAGAAATGAATGGACAATGAGTTTTCAATTTTCAATCACTTTGTCTTGTACTTGGTTAGTTATGGTTCCACTCTTTCACTTTCAATTGTCCTCGAGAAGGTTTGGTGGAGGAATAGTTTTTTTATCTGTCTTTATACGAATTTTAACTGACGTTTACGTTCATTATGAAGAAGCATCCAACACATGTTATCACAATGTTGTAACTTGTATGGGTATAAATTCCCTCTTTTTTTTTATGCTTCATGCAATAATCATGTTTCACCTACTGAATAGTTTATTTGGAGGCAACTTTTTAATTTCTATTTAACGAAATTCCTTATGAATATAATTTGTTTTTAAAGAAACGATAATAAATTTTCCTCTGAAATTGAAAATATGAAATCTCTTCCTCTCCTATATGTAGATTCTGCAGAAACTTGGCCTGCATAAATAATTTGTAAAAAGAATATGAGGGTAAAAAACAGAAAAGAAACTTCTTCTGGGATTTTTTCTCTGCTGTAAGTCTCCAAATTGCACACCTCAGTGGACAGACACCCAATCGTTTGGCGCCCTCAATTTCACGCCACGAATCCCTCTTGTCTCTCTCCAATATTTTTCCATGCATATAAGAGACCCCTAGAACCACAAACAAACAACACCCACGAAACCGCAACTAAATTCATTTCCTTTTTTCTTGGAACTTTGAAACGACAGACCTATACCTCAAACGATCAAAATCGAATCTCTGTTCCTACAAAAATTTGATCTTTTTTTCGAGAAAGTGAGAGAGGAATGGTGGGTTCAAAGCCGAGCTTACCTTCATGGATGTGTGCAGCCGCTTCAAGAGTTGATTTTGAAGGAAACGTTTCGTCAATGACACAAAGCAGTTTCAGAAACGATTCAAGAGGCTCTTCCGAGACCCCGCAGCGCCATTCTGATTTTCAATTGAGTTTTGGGGAGAGGGCTTTGTCCGCTGCTGGTGCTGCTTTCCTTTCAGCTATCATCGTTAATCCCCTGGATGTTGCCAAGGTATTTGGTTTAATGAAGTTTCCATTTTTGCCATTTTTCTTGTATATTCTGGAAATTTGGAGGATACCCTTTTTCTAGTTTTCCTTACCTTTGACTTTCTTGATGTTCCTGATAGTAGTTATTCAGCTGTGATCAATTATATAGAATTGGTAATTCTTGCTGTCGATACTTAATTATGCTTCTTCCCTCTCCCCCTCCCAATACACCCTCATATTGGTTCTTGGGTCTATATTATCAATGATTGCTAGTTTTGTATGTTGTTAATTCAATTAGTTATCACTAGGATGTGTGCAATCCTTTCTGCTATTGGACTACATTTTGTTGGTGCACCAATGCGAAGAAAGGAAGGAGAAAACTTCAACACTCCTCCCCCTTTAATCAATAAGCATCTTTATTTTTTATTTTTTTAATAACCCTTTGTTCTGCGTGGGGAATCTGATATATGAATTTGGGTCTCTAAAATCCTTCATGATCGAGAGTTGATTGCATAATGTTTACGATGTCTTGTATCCATGAAACTAACGTGTAGCAGTGGCCATTGTTCAAATTAACTTAATTAAAGATTATTTATTTATTTATTATTATTTTTTTGGCTTTGCAGCTTTAGATTTTATGATTGAATCTAATGGATGTCATGAACTGTTTCGATGACATTTTCAGACTAGATTGCAAGCACAGGCTGCTGGGGTTCCTTATCAGGGCATTTGTCAGATGGCTAGTTTTGAAACAAACATGGTACTTTTAGTATTAGTTTATGCTTATTCATATTTTGGAATAGTTTTATTAACAAGTATATCCATCCAATTTTGCATGTGATACTGAAGTAGAGAAACATAATGGCCATTTCCTCTGCATATTAAATTATTAATGGTGGTCTTCCTTGAGGGTTCAGTAGTTACTTCTGGCTTTTCAGTAACCTATGCTAGAATTATTAATATTCGGCTTCTAACTCTGTTACACTTCATTTATTTTCAGATGCTGCCAGATATTAGATGCCCAGGCATGCAAACAATTACTAGCTCTGATCCAGCATGTCCTTCGGGATGTAACCGGTATAAGGGAACACTAGATGTCTTCTACAAAGTTATACGCCAGGTTAGTGTATGGTCTTATAAACATGTTACAAATTTTCACGCGAAGCAAAATGAACAAGTTTCAAATTTTCAATCTTCTCTGACATAGCTTGAGGAGAGTAGATTCAGTATGTGAATGAGTCCAGGAGAATAGATTCAAATTTTTCTGTATGTTTTATGCATGTCTTTGTATGTGACATGTACTGATGTGTGGGCATTAGACTTACTATTCATCGACTAAGGAGATTCTTAGCAGTTATACTGTGGATAAATAGTAAATAACAACTGTAAATCAAAGTGGGACTGGTGGTTTGATAGAATTTCTAGAGTTTGACAGCCGTGGAGCTCTGAGGATATATACTTACATTTATCAAATCTATGAAATATCAACTAGAAGAGCCTCTGAGTATAGGTTTCTTTCTACTAGTATCCCCTAATAATTTTTTACTTCTTCTCTACTATACTGAGCAATAAAAGGATATGAAAGGATGTGAAATAGCTAAAATAAGAAAGTATTACTCTATTTGCACTATAGTAGTGCAAAAGTAACATATACAGATATATAGTACATGCTTCTGCACCAAGATAGACGAGAGATAGTCACACACATACATGAATGAGGATATCCCTTAAAGGTAGTTGAAGCATTAAGGAGGATCATTCGATGTGGGAAACTGATTTAGAATTTTTGACTATTTATTATTCAGGCATCTGTCTCAGAGTGGATACATGAAAGAGTTCAGGTTGGGAAATTGAATAACTTAGTGAAAGCTGACAAGGAGTTATATGTTTCCACTTTCTAGGCTTTCCTGGTGAAGAAGAATTGATTTGGCAGATCTGATTAAATTCAATTAAGACTGTATTCTCTTTATTTCACTTGCTTGGATTTTTTGATAACATCAGACTAAAATATCCTGTCATAAGTAATATGCAATGTTCAATGTGGATATTCACGTGTGTAATAACTGTCAAATATTCATCATCTAGGTGTTCCTTTTTACGTGTTGATTTGTTTATCTCTTTTCCATGCAAATAACTCATTATAAGAGGGTTCACAGGAATGAATTTTTGCAGGAAGGATTTACAAGATTGTGGAGAGGCACTAGTGCTAGTTTAGCATTGGCTATGCCAACGGTAAGCTCTCTCTTTCCTGTCTAGGATTTTCTGTTTGTGGTTTTTTCTCTCGGGGCTGATACTATCAATCTTGGTTGTACAACATATCATCTAACATCTAATGGTCTTGTGGTTTTCACTTTCAAATAGGTTGGGATCTATATGCCTTGTTATGATGTGTTCCGCAACTTGATGGAGGAGTTTACGACTCAAAATGCTCCAAACTTGACGCCGTACGTTCCGTTAGTTGCAGGATCAGTTGCACGTTCATTGGCTTGTGTTTCTTGTTATCCTGTTGAACTGGCAAGGACGCGTATGCAGGTAATTACTTTTAGTTTAGTGCTGATCTATTGAATCTCTGCGGCAATTTGTGAGGTGGTTAGGGTCATTCAATCACTGGAAGAAGAAAAGAAAAAAATAAGCCCATAATTTGGATTAGGAAACAGAGGCATACCGTGAATTACAAAGACTTTTTTGTCTTGCTCTTTTGAAGCGGACTTTTCGTGTAATGAACTTTCCCCTACATGTGTCAAGGTTGCAAGTGAACAAAATTTCTACTTTCAGACATGAGACTGCCAGAATTTAAAGTTTAACAGTCCTTTAAATCAGAGTTCTCTCTCTCTCTCGTCCTTGAGATGATTGAGCTAAAGCTTAGAATCAAGTTTGAGTTGGTGATTTGTTTTTCTCTTTTATATAAGGGAAAGGTTGGACTAGTTCTCGTAAGGCAAAAGTAAGAACATTACAACTACATAAAGGATTTTTTAGTACTCTGGGGATTTATGCCTTTAGAAATAAAAAAAAATATGTAAGACATTGCCAAATTTTAGATATGGCTTGTATGATTATTTTCACCGATGGTCCTTTTTCTTCTTCAGTATGCCAAAAATTTTTATGCATTGCCTTTTTGTTTGGCTACTGTTGTTGATAAGATCTTGTTATCTTTTACTTTACTCTCAATGAAAAGTGAGAACTATCTTTTGCTGGAAGACATTTTATGAACTTTTGTTCCCCTCTCTCTAGGCATTTAGAGAAACCCAAAGTGGCAAGCCTCCAGGGGTGTGGAAGACATTGCTTGGAGTCGTCAACCCCGTCAAGAGTACAGGCCTCNCTTTTTGTTTGGCTACTGTTGTTGATAAGATCTTGTTATCTCTTACTTTACTCTCAATGAAAAGTGAGAACTATCTTTTGCTGGAAGACATTTTATGAACTTTTGTTCCCCTCTCTCTAGGCATTTAGAGAAACCCAAAGTGGCAAGCCTCCAGGGGTGTGGAAGACATTGCTTGGAGTCGTCAACCCCGTCAAGAGTACAGGCCTCCTTCAAAACCGTAAGTGTACCCATGGCTTCTGCATTTGGTATATTTTTCTTCTTTTCCTTTGAGGTCAATACATGGTTCACTAATGTTTTTTGTATGTCCTTCTCCTAAAAATGACCAAGTATGCAGTGTTTTTTATACAATATAATGTCAATGTTCTTTTGGTTGCGTCAATTAATATTTATCCTGATGACATTCTCTTTATAACAGTTCATAGCTACCGTTTCTGGTGGACTGGCCTTGGAGCACAACTTGCTCGGGATGTTCCATTCTCTGCAATTTGCTGGTCAACCCTTGAGCCAGTAAGATTTTACTTAAGTAATGAAATGAATCAACTGTTAATTTCTTATTTGGTGTGACTTGGTGGATATATTGACATTGGTTCCACTTTCTTTTGATCCAATATAGATAAGAAAAAGAATTCTTGGTCTAGCGAGTGATGAAGCAGGTGCAGCCACTGTCCTTGGGGCAAATTTTTCTGCTGGCTTTGTTGCTGGAACTCTGGCAGCTGCTGCCACATGTCCACTAGATGTAGCAAAAACTCGACGACAAATAGAGGTTGGTTCTCAAATCCAAGTTTCTGGAGTATAGTTTTCAATGCATTGCAACCTTGCCCCTTGCCCCTGCCCCTGACCCCCTAAAAAAAGCAGAAATTTGGACAGTGTCAAGAAGAGAAGTAACCAGACAGGTTATGGTGAAAGTTATTCATGGTGAAATCTCACCACTTAAGAATACAATGTCAATATATGGAATGTAGTTACAAATGTCAATATATGCTTATGATATTGGGCTTCAAATTGAATAAGAAATTATGTCTAAGCGCAATGTAGTTAAAATATTGCTAAACTTGCACAACTACATAACTGGCTGTTGATGTGGTTTGCCGATGGGTCTGAAGCATGGTGGATAGATAATAGTACTGTCTGAAATATCTGCCAAATCTTCTGCAGAATTTATGCTTTTTTATGCACTAAATATAAGTGGTTTGGCTACTTTATTTCTCTAACATATGGTCTTTGCAATCTTCCAGAAAGATCCTGAAAGGGCGTTAAAGATGACAACAGGAAAAACATTGCTTGAGATTTGGCGGTATGTGCTCCTTTTTAAACCGGTGGCTGGTCTAAATGCACTTCGTTTTTCTGTTTTGTGGATTATGTTGTTTCTTAGGTATCTTAAGACATCTCTTTACTTTACCTGGAACAGGGATGGAGGATTAAGAGGGCTATTTACAGGTGTCGGTCCCCGTGTTGGTCGTGCTGGCCCTTCTGTTGGGATAGTTGTTTCCTTTTATGAAGTTGTCAAGTATGCTTTACATCATATACATAACACTTGATCATACAAGATACTACTAGCATATTGATCATTCACCCGTCCTAGTTGGAGGAGAGTCTAGTTCCACTTGCAAAGTTAGCTTAATAAAGGTTTACATCAGAAACACCAGTCTCAGCACCAGAAATCAACATGGTTCCTGACATCGCAAGAAGTCGAGCAGTGGCCACCTATAATCCCTTCTCATGCCTGGACTCCCTTGTTCACCCATGAGTGAATCAGGGTGTGTACATTTCATTTGCAAAGTTATAAGGGAATCTACTTTCTTTTTGGCAAAGGAAGAATTGTTCATGTGATTTTTCTTTTGGTTTCTCAATAAAAGTGAAAGAAATGATAGTTTACAAGGCATTAAGACAGTATAGATCTAAATAAAGTCATTATTTTCATTCTTTCCATGTTCACTCTATCAAGCACACTCCTTTAAGAAATGTTACAAGTGCCATGGAAAGAATTGAGACACTAAATGAGTTGGGTACAACATGAGGAACTTGCCCGGTGAAAACAAGGATAAAACAACGAGATCGCTGAAAGTAGCAACCATGAAGATTTGCATGCCAAAATGATGTTTAAAGTGACATCTCCTTCCTTTGAATAATAAAACCAAAAAAGGGAATAGAGAACGAGGAACATGCGGGAATGGGAATGCATAGGAGTAGCAGTAATCATAAATCATCCAGAATAGCTATTTAATAACAATAAATTACCATTAAATTGCGACAAAAATAGTCATACAGAACGCAACAATCGCCACCACCAAAAAAGAATCCAAAATCTAAAAAGAAAAATAGAAAACCCCCAATTCCAATATCACTAGTTGATGAGTCAAATTCACCCTCAGCCCTTATATGTTCAATTTCTCTGAGAAAGTTCTTCAAAATAATTTAGAAGTTGAAAGAAGATGCATTAAGAGGGTGGATGAGGTATGTGAGCAACAGCGCCACAAGCATTAGCACGTATGCAATCCCTTGGTCAATGGAAGTACCTGAATAATCAAAAAAATATTGTATAGATTAATTACTGCCATACGGCTTAACCCAGCTAGAAGAAAAACTGCATTGATAATGCTCCTGCTTGTAGCATTTTAAAAAAGAACTAATAAATCCACAAATGTACACATTTCTGCACTGATGTGGTAGAATATGAACCTCAGAAAAAAAATGTTGAAGTGGGAGCAATTGAGTTCAGATTTCGTTATACATTAGTACAGTTTGTGAAATATTGTATACATTAAATGTGCTATGCAGAATCTGAAATTGACTCAAAAAAAAGTTAAATTTAGATTCTATCACAGTAATTTGTGAAATGTGTTAAATTACTCTTCAATGTGACATCTGCAGGCCAAATTTTGAGGCTCTCTCTGGATCCAAAACCTCTTTCAACAAATTAGGTCCAATATCTACGACTTCTCATGATACATGGAAAAATAGTACCACAATTGAATGCTGCATTGCGGTTTACACAGGCAGAGGCAGAAGTTCAATGGACAATAAATGCACAAACCTTCAATTTTTCTTAGAGTACAAATGAAAAGAAAAAGGGAAATTACCATCGCTGGAAGGACCAGGAGCTGGACTAGGAGAAAGGGTTTGGCTTTCAACAACAGCAGGTGAAAAAATGGCAAAGACAAGAGCGTAGATCGCTAAAACTCCAACAGAAGCTCTGAAAAATGCCATTTTTCTTCAATTGAGACAACGAAGAAACCCAGAAGGCTAATTTTTCAAAGGCAGAGAGACTGAGACTTAAGACTGCACTAGAATGAAAAAGGATGTGTCTTTATAGAGAGGATATGAGAGAAAGAGAGAGAGAGGGAATTGGCGGCCCACTGTGGTGTAAACCGGTAAATATCATTGTGTGTGGACTGTGGAGTAGAGTTTTTTTTTTTTGCACACACGCATATCACTTTTACATGTGATAATATTTAAATTTAATTTAAATTAATGCAATTTATATATCATCTAGTGTCATTGAATATACAAAATTAGTATAATATAAATTTTATTAAATGAGTTTAATTTTTTTTTTGGCTCAAATGTAATACTTTAGCTAGTGTGATATTAGTCTATTAGTGTGTAAAAAAAAGTTTTCTTATCTGTATATGCATGCATGCATGCCTGTCTCTCCTTCCTCTTTCGTTGTAATGGGACCACTTAGGCACATCTTTTGTTGCGTTAGTTTGAATTGGAGCTTGCGAGGCCATGTGGTAGTTGTTTCTTCCTTTTTCTCTTTTCAAATTTTATATTTTTTGGACCTAACATTGTTTCTTTTCCATTTTTTTTTTTACCTACATTTTGTTATCTTCTTGCTGTATTCTTCTATTTGTTTAATTTTTAAACTTTCTGTTTTAAAGGAAACGATAAATTACCTTGGATTCTATAAAGTAAAAAATAATGGATGAGGTCAATGCTCAAAACCGTTATCTAAACGTTGGAATTGTTCTAGAAAGTTTGAAACAGCCAAGAAGGCAAATTTGAATTCGAAAATTTAATTTTTATCGAACTTGTACAATAACATTTGGATCAAATAAAGGGAGCATTACAATTTACTATTAACAAAAATATATTATTATAATGTCTGTCAATATTATTTACATTTAATTTTTTTTCAAGTAAACTAATTATTTATGGTTATAGGCATATTTCTTATTACTGTAAGTCATTGAATTATGTAATTTTTTTACATACGCATATACAAATGAATCAAATTTAAGATTTATAAATGAATTCATCCCTCTCTTATCCCTAAAATCATGCTGAAATGGCAATTCAACCATATCTTGGAGCAAGTTTGTGCAATTTTATTGTTTCTTCTTGTTTAGCTGTTAAATCTTTTCGTTGCTCTCATATTATCATCTTCAAAAAAACAAAAATGACTATCGGATTATTTGAGGTCAAAACTCAAAGAAATCTATTGCTTTGATTTTATGTTATGAGGGACCACTAATGGATAGAATGTTTCTTCATGTGAATGTCAACCACATTTCCAACCAGATCCTCTACCGGTTACAAGTTGTTCATAAGCATAAGCATGGGCATGGAAACGAAATACAGGCTATATGGGATTCACCACTTTGGTTTCTGCAAGGACCAACATGTTTAAACATGAAAGGAGAACACACCCATGTGCATGATATGACTTCACAGAAATGGATTAAATCGCGGAACCGCCAATTCAATATTCTTGATCTTGAGTAACACAATTTTTTTTTTTGTTAACATTTAAATTATTTTTATTAAGCTCATCTCGAAACTTATAAATTTTATGTTTAAATTTAAAATCCTAATCAAAAGTACCAAAAAAAGTTGTAACATGAAAAAAAAAAAAAATTACTTATTAACACAATGAAAAATTAAATTATATCATTATTAAGTTTGTAAAAATGATTTCCTAAAATTCAGGTTCATGCTAGTAAAATTGTTTGCCAAACTAAATTTCATAAAATCCTGAGGCAAAGTCACATAAATAATACACATTGTTAAACTATTTACACAAATTGGATAGTTTCTAAACTATTTACCTAAAAAGACACTTTTGAATATTTTAACGAAAATAAACATAGAAAAAGTCAGACAGTGAACACGCTTTATAAATAAAGTGTGTTCACAAGGAACACGTTTTATCTCTAAAAACATGTTCTTTGTAAACACGTTTTATAAATAAAGTGTGTTTCTTGTAAACACGCTTTATCTCTAAAATGTGCTTATTTTGACTTTTTTTACATTTAATTTTTGTTAAAAATTAATAAAATATTCAAAAATGCCCATTTTAAATAAATAGTTTAAAAACTATATCATTTGTGTAAATAATTTGACAACGTGTATTATTTGTATAACTTTGCCAAATCTTGATCTTTCTTGTCTCTTTTTTTTTTTTTTTTTTTTTTTTTTTTTTTTNCTTCGATTATTACTTGGGAGCATATAGACATTTAATTCCCATCTTTCTTACTTTTAACCACACTAACTCTTTATCGCATAAAAGTTTTTTTTTTTTTTTTTTAAATAAGAATATTATTACTTTCACAATTTTGATATATTTTAGCATAGAATAACACCACCAATCACGGCGGAGGTGTTGATAATTGAAGAATCAAAGGCAGATTTAAGGGAGGACCATATAACATGTAAAACCATACACCACATGCTGTGTTAGAGCTGCCACATGAGAACAGCATCACATTCCTTTTCTGAAATCAAATATTGTTTCATCCTGAAGCAACAGCAAGATCACCTACCAAACACAGATCCAGATAAGAAAGCTGGATTCCCTATTTCTCCACATTCTAGCGAGCAACCCATATACATTACATTTCTTAAAAGATTAATACAGTGAGACTCTGTATTCTCTCTTGCATGCCTAGTGGTCCAAATGGTTAACAAACATTACAAACCATAAATTTTCAAACCTGCAAACCCTCTGATGCCCTTCATAAATATTAGAAAAGCTCATAGGAACCTTTCTATTCTTGTTAGATAAAATCCTTTCTCTGGTCACTTTGTAGCACCTGCAATGATTGGGTTCAAGCCAGTCACCTTTCTAACAAGTAATTGAGAAGAATCTTACGATTAGGCTTCATTCTGATCTAGGAGATGCAAATAAGAAATATAAATAGAATATTAGCTTGGAGTAGCAAATTTATTGTGTCCAAACTCCAAACAAAAGGTTACTAAACAAAAGAGCGAACAGAGATGATTAAACCATTGGAGCATGCTAGTTTACAAGTTCCATCAAAATTACAATTTGAACTTTTATGGCTAAATGGAGAAAGACAAAGACAGCATACTTGCATATGTAGACATCAAGCATAAAGTAACATAATATCACATCAGGCTCAGGATTGATACATCCCTAGAAGGAAACCAAACCACAAATTAGCAAGCGATTCAGAGCTAAAGGATCAACATGTAACTTCTTTTATCATTTTCTCTCTCTCTTTTTGGTTAAATATCAGATTTATTTTTCTAGTGAAAGGTAAGAGGAAGGCAGAAAACTTCAGACAAATCTTGATTATAGAATTATCATAGCTTACTTGGTTTCATGACACTACTGATTTTGGATCCAATGTTCCTGTAGCATTGCCATCTCCAGTTAGCATATTGTTTGGATCCTACATAAGAAATGAAACAATTCAGCAGAAGGCAATATGAACATAACGGAAGTTAGGCAAGTAGAGCATGTACCTCCATTCCCCATTTGATATAATCTGGGGACTCACAGGCCTTATATTCATCAACCAAACTCTCAATTATGTCCCTTGATTCGTCAAATTCCGAGAGGTCATTATCCTGCTCATTTTATATCGATATCAGGTGAGTTGACTAGTATCTTAGTATTCTCTAAAATAAGTGCAGCTCAAAGAAGTATGTTTTCTATCTGCAATGTCAGCTGGCGGTCTCACTATGTTACGTGAAATAAAAATTCTAACCATCTTCATACAAGGAGTTGCTTGTAAAATTTTATGCTCTTTAATGATATTCAAAGAGTAACAACAAGGAAGTGCAACTAAGGACACAAAAAACATTTAAAAAATCAAAACAATGCAGCAGCAGGGTTCATACTTCATACATAAAATGATATCAGATAATAGTCATGATGTTGGATACTTACAGCAAACATAGGAAACTTCCTGTAGTTGTCAAGAAAAGCTTGCTTCTTTCTCAACTTCTCATATTGGCTCAAACACTTACTGAATAGGTGCCGAATGCTGGTATGGCTTGCTAGCATAAGACCACTGACCTAATAAATGCAGCACATACAGGTTATCTCTATTTTCAATTTCTTGACTATCCTCTCTACGAATAGTCATAAAGCTACAGAGAAGCAATGAAATTTATCCAATGCTATCACAAATTTATAGCTGGAAAACATGAAAAATCTAAAATGACAGAGTGATGAAGGATGCTAGATTCCTACCCTGTGTCCAGTTTGAACATATGGTGACTTTCTTGACAGAGCCACCTATCAAAAGTCAAAGGGAAAAAGGAAAGAAAAAAATTATGTTATACAACTCCAGATAAAAGAGACCAAATAATATAGATGCCACAGAAAAAGACCTGGATACTTGCAGGACCCCACTCAATAAAGTTAACTAGCTTTCTTTCTCGTATTCTCTGCAAACTTTCATGCACCTGAATTTGAAGGAACAAAATATCATAATGTAGAACAGCCAAATATTCACTTATTAGAAGCATGATAGCTATCACAAAGTCAAACATTTCAGAGAAAGCTGTAACCTGGAAAAACATAAATGTAAAAGATAGAAAGTAACCAAAAAAAAAATATATATATATATATATGGCATGAATGTTAATTACTATCATTACCTGAGTTGGATCAACCTCTCCTTGAATGATATTCAGAATTGATATATATTTTGCTTGACTAGCATCTTTTGTTCGAGCATATGAAGAGACCATAATATTCTTTGCCTGTCAGGAACATTCATGTCAGCCAAGAATATAGCCATCTAATTTGAAGTTTAATCAATCTTTATACCTGCAAAAGTCGTCTCATAACATCAAGTACTGTGGTCTTACGAATTACATTTGCCTGCATGGAAATATCATTCAACTTTCAAATGTTCCCCTAAAGCTTAATATAAAAAGTCAAAAGTTTTGCAGCAACGGATGTATATCCCAATAGAATAATAGGAGGGGCAAGAAAGGTGGAGCAAAAGAGATAGATAAATTGAATATTTCTATAGACTCTGCAGTTCAGTATGCTTTTCTTGTTTTAAATTAAAGAAGAAATTCATGTTAAACATTATGAAACTTAAATCATCATAACGCAAAACTTTGGCCAAACTTTTTATGCTTCAAATATCATTTCCTGAAAAAAAACTATGCCAACCAAAAACATAACACATTGATCTCACCTGACGTTCCACTGTCAAAGGTGTATATCCTGTCATTAGAAAATGGCATCTTGGTGTCGGAATCAAAGAGGCAAGAAGACCAACCAAGTCATTATTCATGTATCCTGGATACCGAAGAGTGGTTGTGCTAGCAGACATCACAGTAGAAACCAAAGAATTTGTTTGACCAAAGGTAGGATTTGATAAATGAAGGCGCTCCACGGCAATTCTATTTAGTGCAGTGTTATCAAGAACAACAACACAATCTGCATTAAGTGTTAGTCGCTTAAGTGTCAAAAGTGAATTGTATGGCTGGACCACCACATCACTTGTCTCCATTTGGTTAGGAAACACACTGTATGTCTGAACCAGTTTTTTGCTGTAGCGATCGTTCAGAGTCTCCAACAAATATGAGCCCATACCTGCATTAGGATTAATACGAGCGCTCACTTTACAAGATTTTCTTTTTCTTTTTTGAAAAAATAAAAGTAAAAAAGCAAGAAATTCTTAAACAATCCCCAAAGCTTCATCTTGTAGAAACCAAGTCCAAGGCTAAGTAGAGATCCCAACCATTTAAGAATTGAGATTTTGTTTTTTAATGTGATGTTTTGGGAGCATTTTTAGCCAGAGCTAAGCTAACAGGTGCAACTCCAGAACAATTTCCTCTCTTTAAATGTTCGATTAACTTAATTTTTGGTTGGAATGAATACCATGTGCTAGCTGCAAAGTTTAATCAATCTTTGCAGCAATCTTGCATTGTGCTTCTTCAAATGCACCCAATACATAAATCTTCAATAAGAAAAAGGGAAAAATTGAAGAAACTTGATGGGAACATAAGGAAAAGATGCAGGGAGAGAAACCTGAGCCTGTTCCTCCAGCAATTGAATGACATAGAACGAAACCCTCAAGACTGTCACTGCCATCTGCTTCTCTGTCAATCATGTCCATTATATCTTCTTCAACATTCTTTCCCTGAGCAGACATGAAAAATACCAAATCAGTGACAGTTCACTTTCGACATTCTTTTCATTCTCAAAAAGGCATCTTTTGGTAGCACTCCCAAACATTATTTTGAAAGCAAAATGCACTATCAATATGGGGAAATAAACAATTCTTACCAAAATACCAACATTGAAAAACCAAAATTATAGTCTAAGTGGGGCAATCTGTCAAAAATCATAGCTAGTTTCCTTTGCACCAAAGAAGTTCTACAAAAACATTTCGACATCTGCTGATGTTACTTTGAGGTAATAGTGAACCGAAAATATTTATTCAAGGAAAAAAAAAACCTTCAAGAAATGGAAGTAATTTTCCAATTCTAATATATAGAAGTCATTTTCCATTAAAAGTCCAATCAACCATTGTTACATTCCCCAAGTTCCAAGAACTATCTAGTACCAGTTAGTCCACCAATACATTCCAGAAATCATTGACTAACATCCATTACAATTACTTGCCACCAAGCACTATTATGAACCCTCACTAGTCATAAAAATCCATCACCAAAATTAGGCAGTAAGTAGCCACTACCCAGCAACTAACAACTGTACCCATCATCATTTCTATAATATTTTTTTCCTTAATCCGTTTTTATATAGACATCAAGCACCAAATAAATGGAGCCTCATTGCAAAATAAGTACTCAAGCATTCTCTATGTGGTGCCACAGCTGAGTAAGGTGACCATGGTACGTGTTCATGTATTGAGATAAAAGTATAAATTCTTGGAAGCAGTGGAACTTTGTTGACTGAATGAGGAGACACATTTTACATACAGGACAATCTAGTAACGAACCTGATGATATCCACTGGCCCAATTGTTTCCTGCGCCCCCTCCATGGTCTGAGACAAAGATGTTTTCATGATTGTAGAGATTCCGATAGTCACTATTTTGAATGCCATTAATTACTCTTGGCTCCAAGTCAATCAGTAAAGCTCGTGGTATATAATGCTGATCATCTGCTTGATAGAAAAATACATCTTTCCTATCACCTCCCTGCAGCATTTTGACCAAAATAAGTAAATATAGAATTAATCTTCACAAATTTTGTAACGATACATACTTGTGTTGGTTTTAATCATGCACTACTCTCACCCTCTCTCATCACTTCTCTTCTCTCCACAAATCAAATAATCACAACTATCAAATTAAGTTCTAAATTATAATAACAACAAAACTGGAAACCTTAAATAGGGAAAAGAGTATTCATGTACTTGTGCAACTAGAAGATGATGCCCACAGAGAACTTAACCTTCAAGAACTCAAAGATGACAATTCTCCTTTAAGATAACTATGCATCAGTCAAGTAAACATTCTAATGAAGATAAGTTGACAAAGAATCTCAATATAGTAAAATAAGCTGAAATATTGGAACATCAAAAGTCCATACCATAATTTACATAATTTGACCAAAGTCCTAAGATAAATGAAAAAATTCTTGTTCTAAAAGGGGAAAGAAAGGGAAACAAAAGGACCTGGGGAAGAAGAAAACTGTACAAGCATGAGTGTAATAATAAAGGAATATTTAGCAAGTACTCTAGGGATCAACAAGCAAGAGTTTGTCAGATACCAATTTAGAAGTAAAAGAGAAATTCATGCTGCAGGACAATCTAGACCTTATAAGCAGGAGACTGACATATTTTTGAATATCTACCATCATTAGAAAAACACTATCCACAAAACTGAAACTCCAACTTGCCTAAAGAAGATATTGTAATACTCTCCAGAGTTAAGACAATTAACGGTATAGACTGTCCAGTGTCCACTGTGAGTCTTTGACACAGTCTAAGTAAAATTGCAACTCATAATTTAACTATTTTCCATCCATATAAAAAAAACTTAGTTCCCAATGACCCTGAATCATCCAGGAAACCAACAACTCGCCATAATTTCCCGAGAACAAAAGCTACAAACACTCAATTATGATAAGTCAACGAAACCAACACAGTGAACCTCGTTATTTCAGATATTTAGAATTCCATTACGTCTTTTCAGCAAACAGTCATCGACGTGTCTGTGAATTAGTAAAAAAAAACACACACACACACAAGCCCAAGTGCTTATGAATTGCAGGAAATGGAAGGAAGTAAGGACCTGAGTGGCGAAGTCTTCGAGGATGCCGTCTTTGCTGATGCCGTGCTCCAGGCATAGCTGCTTCCAGAACTCCATACCGATCTGGTTCCCACATTGCCCAACCTGTAGCGTGATGATTTCTCTCGGCATTTTCTGTTTGTTTCTTGGGAAAACTAGGTTCGGATCAGATCGAAAATTTAGTCAGAGGATTACTCTGAGTGTGTTGGTGGAGCGAAGTCCCTTTTTGAAAAAGAAAAAAAAGGGTTGAGAGGGAAAAAGAATGAGAAATGTGGGAAAGTGAATTCCCCGAAATGATGGTTTTGTTAGAGAGTCACACTCACAGTAGTGTGCTTTCGCCGGCTATTCACTATCACTGAGTATGACACTGCTCGGGTTGGAATTGGACGCAGTTCTGTTAGAACCCGTAACCGTACCCGGCTCGAATAAAATGATTTGAACCATAATGAAGCAACATAAACAATTCATCTTCATCCAAAGGTATCCATCCCTAAACTTTTGATGCATTTCTAAAATTGTATTCAACGATTTATTTTTCATGTGTTTATTTTACTTATAGAAACAATTTTTGAGAATTTCCTTTTAAATTATAATAACTAATCTCTTAAAATCTTATCTCATTCAGTCTTATTAAAATTTAAAATCAAAATTTCCATTATAAAATATATAATACTCAATTATTGAGATAAGTAAGAGCTTTAATTAAGTAAAACGTACTTTCAGTTATACTTTTATTGGGACAACGCTTTTTTTTTTTTTTTGGTGTNTTTTTTTTTTTGGGTGTCTTCAACGCTCAAATGTGAGTGCCTCGTGTGCATTGATTTGGGCATAATCCAAAAGTTAAAATGTGAGTGGCCTGTGCGCATAGATTTGGGCTTAGTCCAGTAGCCATAGGGCAGACACAAGCAAAGCTCAATTTTAAGCATAGCCCAATAGGTACTTTTCTGGGCCATTCCCGGTTTTGGTCCTTTTGGAACTTAAACAAATTGGGAATATGATCAAAGCCAAAATTAGCCTAATACATATATTAAACTGCTATTTATAGTTTTTTGTTTTTGACTGATTTGATGCTTGCAACTAATCACTATCAAAGGAAGAGTAACGAAAGAAGCCAGTGACAGCCAAATATTGGCCTTTAAAAGAGTCAGCGACCAGCTGAGTGCCTTGTTTTAGGTAGTGGAAAACTCTAATACACATAGATACAATAGAGAAGGAAATCATATAAGCACTTGAAAAACTTGAGTACAGAATTAGAATCCATAACCAAATACCATAATTAAAAGCTTAATATTTTAAAGAATGCTATTTGTATGCAGGTTTCTGAAACTTGGTCTTTGTCTCATGTCACATACACATGGGAAGAAACCAAAGTGAAAGAAGAGGCATGGAACAAAAAGCACGCAATAGCATGTGAGCTAGGGCTAAGTCAAGGAAGCCATAGAAAGGCTCCCATGGCAAAGTTTCTCTTTTGGTGAACATCTCCGGTGATTGGTAGCCCATACTCTTTAAGCAAGCAGTCAAGCCTCCACTCTGGCATTTTCTCATAGTCAGCTTGGGTGTACCTTGGATAATGCAGTGGCATCTGAAAATGCCCACACCCCTGCTTCGACTTTGCTGAAGGCATACTCACTGATTCCAGGCCCCCTCCACTCATCTTTAATTCTGATCACTCACTCTCTTTGGTGTTATGCTCAAGCTGTCTCTTGTCTCACTCTCAGCTT
Organism: Cercis canadensis; assembly: GCA_003255065.1. Classification (NCBI taxonomy): domain Eukaryota; kingdom Viridiplantae; phylum Streptophyta; class Magnoliopsida; order Fabales; family Fabaceae; genus Cercis; species Cercis canadensis. The sequence continues at coordinate 34,135 of QAOA01004151.1, forward strand.
GCTTAGTTTTGGCAAATGGGTGCCCAATTTATAGGGGATTTTGAGAGAGAAAGGAATGGATCTAGAGAGTAGAGAATAGGGAGAGGAAACAGACAACATGTGGTGAGCATTGTCAAGGTAGCTCTTCAATGTTGATATTTATTTATCAAGTTACAAAGTTGCCTTGATTTGGCTTCCGTTTCAAAGGGGGAACCAATAAAATAGAAATATCATATTCTAAGTATAAACAAGTTCGAGAATATTCTAAAGAATTCATTCATTTTCGATATATACACAATAATATTTAAATCCTAAGAGTGCAAAATATAAACCAATACAAGAGTAACTAGTATATAAATATTAGTCTTCATTTTCTAATAGGAGAATAACTGATGTGGACGGCTTGACAAATACTTACGTTTGCATTTCATATTTAATTTTAATCTCTAAACAAGAAAGCCGCACACTTGTTCTTCATTTTAACTTTGGATCTATTTTGTGGTCATTACAACTTCTACAAGGTAGCAGGAATATTAAATTGGATAATATACAGCCATCCAACTTCCAAGCAACCAAACGACAGATGATATAGCATGCTTGTCTCTGCCATATAAAGTTTACCATTTTGGTTATTAGCATTATGGTTTGCGTAGCAATTTTTATAATAACGCTATTTACAAATCAATTATAGTGATAATAACATAATGACCTTTACATGGCTGGACTAGTAACAAATGATCACTTCAAATTGTCAAAAGGAATTAAGAATAGCAATTGCCAGGTTCGGGTTGTGATTTGTGAATAGCAACTTGGAAGATTCCTATTGTAACAAAATTTGCCCCCACTATTATTTCAAGCAACCCCCAGACCAAGTAATTCACTACATTTATTTGGGAAGGAAAAAAAATTTGACCTTTCCTCCACTGATTGAAGCAAGTATCACGATTGATGGTCATAACTCAGTCCCAGTAGGTTCTGTCTATTTAATGCAACCACAAATCCGGCCACACAATCACTCCTTGGAGTGAAACACGCCATGTTCTTTACCAACCAGTGTGCATTCATTAAGTGCATTGAACTATACACACTGGTACTCATCCTGCTATAAACAACTCTACTCATAAATTAATTAGTGATAGATTCATGTACAACAACCAGTCACAACAAAAATATAGACCACATGTGGTGGCTTCACAGCATATGACATTGTGTCAATGGGTGGTAGCAGTACCAAAAGATGTTGAAGACTTACCAAAAGGCAACGGCAAGATTCTATTTCTGTCTAAACCACATTCTGTGGATTTTTGTTATAGCCAACTTTTCTTACTCATTCCATTGAAAATGCCCATATTCTTGAGAGTCACTGAATGATTGCAGACTTTGGAAAATTATCCTGCTCTGCTATACAACAGTTTGTCTTTAAAATAGGGCTTCTAAGACAAACCAAGGGAAGAACTGTTTAAAAATTCCTGCAGAGCCAATAAGAAACATTGTAAACCAGAATTACTAATTCTCACAGGAGTGAAACAACAGATGAAAACAAAAAAATATAACAGCTATATAGAAATATGTTGGATATCATAATTAGTAGTTGAACACGTAATAAACATTCATCAAAAGATCAAACCAACAACAATTTTAATGCAGACTTGTTCTTCGCTTGTTTTATAAGCAATTTTATGGCTAAGGATATCATCAATCTATAGCTTGACCCACTTTCATAATAGTAAGCTTCAAACTTCAAAGTGGTTGAGTAAGTAGATCCAACATCCACCTCTACAGACCCCCATCAGCTCCTAGATCTCTACTGTCATGGTTGTCAGACCAAGCCGGGTGCATCATCCCAATTGGGGGATTGATTCACTGAGCCACAAGTCCAACCATATTGTAGAAATAACAAACAAAATGTATGTATATAATTTCCCTCCTTTACTTTCCCTCCCTCACAATATGGAAAATTGCCCACACTGCTTTAGCTAGACAAGTGAGACCTAAAATTCTGACATACACGTAAAATTAATTTATTATTTAAGCTACTAGGTGTCATCTAGTGGTGAGATGTCTAGGTAGTTTGTAAGAGGTCAAAGGTTCAAGCCTTCTTTTCATCATGCTACCAAAAAACTTATTATAAGCAAATTCAATCAGAGAAGACAAAGTTATGTTCATGGAATTACATATAACAACTCATTCAATCAAAATCCCTCTTTAAATAAATAGTTAATACTATATACATTATGTAACTAGTGCTGTAACATGTCATCTGATAATATTTATAAAAATTAGATCTGGCTGGATTTAAAAAATTACAAAAGGAAAAGAAAATATATAATTTTAGATTTTATATAACTGTTGACTTACCAGAACATAGTATTCAGATAGTGATATAGCATCATGCACGTGTTCGTTGATCCACAGATACTTCAATGAGCCTCTCTTGATCTTGATCTGATTTTACTGTTAATGGCATATCTATGAGAATATTTGGTGGGGCAAAATACATGTGTAGGGACATCATACAAATAATAATGCCCAAGAAAAGCTGCAACGAGAGAGAAAGAGGAAATCAGTATCTGATGATAGCCTGACAGGAAGGACATGAATGCTTCTAAGCAATCAAATCAATATTCAAGTTCAACAAGATTTATGGCCAAAAAGATTAAAATAAAGGTCTTTACTTACATAGAATGGCCAAAATCTTAATGAGAAGACATAGTAGACAATACATCCAGTTCAAAAACAATTGCACATCACTTGAAATAAGAAAAATTGAAACAAGCACTTCACATCATTTAAGACCAACTAACTCAAAACTAGAGCAATAGAGAAAAATATCATATGATCATGTTTCAATGTGGCGTCCAAAAATCCAACGGCTCTATAAGAAATTGATTTGGACTAAAAATGGGCCAAAAGGAGAGAGCAAGGAATAGTTGCCTATACCAAGAGGAATTGCATTGTCAGGAAAGTTACCTGCAATGTAGGCTTGAAGTAAAAGAGAAATATTGATAGTATCATTGTCAGTAGCATTGCCATTGATGTGGCATAAACCTAAAGAAAGCAAACACGACTAACTGTTAGAAGAAATAAAAATTAAAGGCATCATATAAATTGATACTTCAATGCATACTTGCAGTATCATATTACAATTACGTATTCCCCATATTATAAGAAAAGATAATTTTAAGGAGAAAAATTTCCACATAAGGTACATGAAGTATGTAGAAGATGTAAGAGAAAAGAAAGTCACAAGCGGGTGAAGGAGATACCTTCACAATATTATCAGCATATTTCATTAACCATGATACTAAAAGACCAGTAGACGCTAGATTTAAAACTACCATCCAGGTAGTAATAGTGTATCCATTGAAAATACGCTGCCACCAGGGTCCATTTTCAAATCCGCCTCTGAAATCATCCAAAACAAGTCGAGCCATATTGAAAATTGTCCCAAACCTGGAGAAAGAAACTCAATTTAGCTCCTATCACCATAGAGTTGTTGATAACTAAACATATTTGATCATGGTAGTCATATTCATTTGCTTGACTGCCATAACAGCGCTACTCAAGCTGCCCTTGCAACGTCTTCAGATTTGACAGAAACAGTCACTTTCTTAATACTCCAAATTGTAATAGAAAACCCTACATTAACAGGAACCCTAACTACACTAAATCTGTAAATAGCTAAAATTGTGATTTGAAAATCTGTTCCACCCTTAGTTACATAAATGAAAACATTAATATATTTTACTAATAAATCACAAGTTTTCAACAATCACCCTTAATGTTATTATTAGTTTACTACATCCTACATCATAGATGCTATCATTGTTTTTCTACATCCTATATATGGTATGCAAAATTTTTCAAGGAATTAAATATAAGTATAATCTAACCACAGCAAGCATATAATTTTGATTTTCTACAAAATCATAAAAGTTGAAGTTCAAATTTTGTTTTGCCCCTCTTTAATATCATTAGTTATTGTTCTTTTGGGTGCAAACCTTGNAGTTGAAGTTCAAAGTTTGTTTTGCCCCTCTTTAATATCATTAGTTATTGTTCTTTTGGGTGCAAACCTTGAAAACAGTAAATAACAAACATTGAATTAAAATGTAAAAGGGTGAGGAAATGGCAAAGAAATAGCTTTTGAAATCAACATATTGAATAATTAGCAGACTAACAATGCATTGGCATGTGCACATCTGTGCCCATGTGTGTGTGTGTGAATTTTTTACATGACAATGTAAAAAGAATACCTACGTGTACAACTGTACATTCTGCCAGTATAAGCTGTCATTGTTTTTCTTCATCAAGTACTCAGTATAAACACCAGCTAATGCTGAGAGACAAGCAGATAGAACTCCTAGCATGTATCCCTGAATTGGTGCTGAGAAAAGGGAGTCACATGAAGCCTCTCCACAGCCCCTAACCTAAATTATCAGAAAACAATTGAGGTTCCATCTCAGTAATGTTTGTACAATAGGGATACTTTACCTAAAATACTTACAAATGGGGGGAAGAAAAAAACGAAAGAAAGAAAAAGCTAGGTATATAGTGGTAAAGGCAGAAGCTTGGGACTGATTAATTCATAATTAATGAAGTAAGTTGAAGTGGCTAATACAATCAGACATGTTGATTAGAAACTCTGCATTTAGTTAATTATACTTCCTTTTCACATTGTTTCCCAATTGAGTGCTGTTTTTGTTGATTTGATATAATGTGACCATTTTTCTTCTTTGACCTTCAATTTCATGTAATTTAACATGACCTTCAATATCATATAAGGATCTTTCTTCTGCCATGTGAAATGACCGGATGAAATTTAAGTATAATGTCACCAGATGATAATTAACCTATTCAGATATACTTTCCCAGTCCAATAGGAGCCACTGAGCCAATAACTAGATGTTTATTTAAGTTCTAGACTTCAAAGCTGAATTTTCAGCTTATAAGCTTATAGCAAATAATCCAGAAATTCTAGGCATATAAATTGAAAGCTAGAGAATTGAAACTACAACTCAGGAATTTCTTTGCACCTGGCTTGTGGTTGTCCCAACAGCCAATAGCACAATTGCCATCCACTGCAAGTTAGAAAGCTTCCTTCCTAAGAACAGCCTAGAAATAGTAGCATCATATCAGCTTTTATTTGAGAAACAAATTATACACAAAAATGGATACAGCTTGATCACGACATAGGTCTGAATTCTGAAAGAGAGAAGCACCTGAACAGTATTCCAGTGCTAACAATCTTCAGATTGCCCATTATCTGATATGTTGATGTGTCCACATATGTCAGGGTAGCAAATTGAACATTATTATGTATTAGATATATAATAGAAGGAATGGGGAACAAAGCCACATTCTTCCACTCCGTAGTCATCTTTGGCATAGGTGACCTCTGACATTCCTTCCACAGTAATAAACTTGATACAGCAAGCTGTATATTTGTAGACAAAGTTGTCAAGGCTAAAACCATTGATTGAAAATCAAAAAATCTGTTTCTTTGAAGCAGATTTGAAAATTGCTGACATTGTAATGTACCTTAAAAACCTCAGCAAGAAATGGGACAGTTGCATAATCATACTTATACCCTCCATTACTTTGTGAGAGTGTTGTCAAAATCCCCTGTCATATGAAACAATTCCAACTCCTTTAAGTGAACTCTAATAATTTATTGAGCACCAAAATATCATTGAAATTCTATCTTTTTCTATCAATTGCTCCACTGGCGATGAGTGTCCCAAAATTGCAGTCATTTCATAATCAATATAAATATATGAGATTGAGCATACTGCATTCATAAGATATGAATGAGAATTTACTAAATTTACTAAATTCAAAAAAAAATTACAATGAAATGAAATTAAGCCAGCAAGAGGAAAGAAAAGATAGGGTTTAAATGTGATTTTGGTAAAAATGGTGTTATGGAGTTCATAGAAGAAAAGTTAATGTCTTTCAGATTGACAATGAGTGTAAATGACCTGAGAACTGGTGAGAATGGTGAGGAGCGAAGCGACCAAGTACCACTGCATCTTCTTCGACTTCTGCAGATCCAAACACACTCACACACAGAGACTCGCCGAGTTGAGGGGTGAGTCGTGTGGCATCAGAACGCACCGTTCTGACAGCTTGTACTACTACCGTTCCCCTTCCTCAAGCATCGTATAATTCATCCAGATCTATTTTCCCAGTTATTGAAAAAAAAAAAAAAACAATTTTCCCAGTGCTATACTTCTTTGTTTTTTAGTAATTTCGTCAATTAACAATTTTTTATAATGATATAGATTGAATAATATATTAATTTGTTTTGGCCATAATCTAGATTATTAATTTTATTAATTGAGTTTGTTAATAATAAATTATTAACGAGTTTTTAGTATATTTATAGTACAAGTTTGCACCCAAATAATAATAATAATACAAGTACACAAGTATATACATATAATTAATTTAGGAATCTCTCAAAAAAATTAAAATTTTAAGTTTAAATCTTCATTCCTTCATAATAATGACAAAAAGTTATATATGTTTAGAAAATCTACTTCTATATATAACAATAAAAGATTTATATAATTTGTATGGAGATCTTTCTTTGAATATATATCAAATTACATTTTTCTTAAAAAAATATTCATATATATGTTTTTGTCAATTATAAGATATTTTTTATTTTTAAGAAAATAAATTAAGATATGTAATGGGAATGCAACCTCAAAATAAAGCACCATTGCTTTTTTCATTTTAATATTAATTTAAAAAGTGCAACACAACAGCTTTTTTAAGTTGTAATTAGTAATAAAATGCACTATTTTAACTTTCAATAACTAGGGTTTTGTTTTTGGAAGATGAAAGAATTTGATGATTTGTTACCTACTAATTAACGCGTATTTACTATTTAGTCATTAGTTGAGTGGGTTGAAAACCAAACCATCGAAACTCGCGGGAAAGCACACCTCACAATAACGGAGGGACATCCATCACAGCCAGCTCCTACCACATTCTTCAAACTTTCTAATCTGGCAAGAAAATCAGCACAACTTTGCCGGAAAATTTTCTGACGCTTTCATAGTTTTAATGCTGGTCTTGTATTTTCCAGCATTACCCAAAAGGCCTCATTTTTATTTTCATATTCTCACTTCATATGTAAAATTATTTGATTCTCCAACTTTAAGGGTTTGTAAAATCTCTCTTTGCAAGTTGGTGGAATCTTATTTCGCTTATAAAACAAAAACCCAGAATTGATTTTCTGTCGATTTATATCATACCTTAGGGAAATTTTGTAATCTAAATTCTACTTCTTCATTTGGGTCTCTGAGAATTCCATCAATTGGGTAAATTTTTTAAGTTTATAATCTGTGGTTAGCATCTAACATCATTGCCTTAGAATTAGATTGGTTTTATGTTTATTCATGTGTTCTTTTTGTAGGGTTGATTTTAGTTTAACCCAGAAAATGGAGCAATTTAGACATGTTGGGGAAGCACTGGGAAGTGTGAAGGCTGTGATGGTGTTCAGAGAGAATATTCAAATCAATCAGAGGCAATGTTGTTTATTGGTAGATGTTTTCAGTTTCACGTATGATTCAATTGCAGAAGAGATTAGGCAGAATTTGAAATTCGGGGAGCGGCAAGGGAAGTGGAAAGTACTTGAACAGCCATTGAGAGAGATGCATAAGATTTTCAAGGAAGGAGAAGCTTACATTAGGTACTGCATGGAAACAAAGCACTGGTTTGCTAAAGCCATTAGCCTTTACAATAACACAGATTGTGTTGAGTTTTACATCCACAACTTGCTTTGCTGCATTCCTATTGTAATTGAAGCAATTGAATCTGCAGGAGAGATATCAGGGTGGGATCAAGATGAGATGCAAAGGAAGAGGGTCATAAATTCTATTAAGTATAGGAAAGAATATACGGACCTGAAGCTTTTCCAGTGGAAATTTGGGAAGCAGTACCTTATTAGCCCAGATTTCTGCAACCGGTATGACACAGCTTGGAAGGAAGATAGATGGATTCTTTTGAATAAAATCCGTGAAAAGAAACTGTCAGGTTCAGCAAAGTATGAGAACAGATTAACGGATCTACTTACGAAAATTTTAGAAGGATCAGAAGCAGTGGAGGGGAAGCTCCTACCAACATCAATTCTGGTGGGATCCAAGGATTACCAGGTGAGGCGGCGATTGGGGAATTGGAGTCAATGCAAGGAGATTCTATGGTTAGGTGAAAGCTTTGTTATAAGACAATTTTTTGGGGATATTGAAGCTTTGGAACCAGAGATATCATCTCTTTTATCTCTTGCCCACCCAAATATAGTGGAATGCCTTTTTGGGTTTACAGATGATGAGAAGAAAGAGTGCATTTTGCTAATGGAAGTGATGAGCAGAAACCTCTCCACCCACATCAAAGAATCTTCTGGCACAAAGAAGCGAATGCCATTCACACTTCCTGTGGCGGTTGATCTCATGCTTCAAATTGCCAGAGGAATGGAATATCTGCATTCAAAGAAAATATATCATGGAGAGCTAAATCCTTCAAACATTCTTGTTAAACCCAGAGGTACATCCACAGAAGGTTACTTGCATGCCAAGGTTTCAGAGTTTGGCCTGCATTCTGTAAAGAACTTGGTCCATAAAGGGACTTCAAATCAGAATGGAACTGGAACTGGAATCCTCCCATTTATCTGGTATGCTCCAGAAGTTCTTGAAGAACAAGAACAAACTGGGGCTGCTGAACATTCCAAGTACACAGAGAAGTCTGATGTGTACAGTTTTGGAATGGTTTGCTTTGAGCTCCTAACAGGTAAAGTCCCTTTCGAAGACAGTCATCTTCAAGGGGACAAAATGAGCAGAAACATAAGGGCAGGAGAGAGGCCACTTTTCCCATTCAATTCACCAAAGTATGTTACAAACTTGACAAAGAGATGTTGGCATAGTGACCCAAATCAACGGCCAAGCTTCTCTTCCATCTGTAGAATTCTTCGATATGTGAAGCGATTCCTTGCAATGAATCCTGATTACAACATCCAGCCAGACCCACCAGTGCCACTGGTAGATTACTGTGATATAGAGTCAACTCTTTTGAGGAAGTTCCCTTCTTGGGGGAGTTCTGATTCATCAACAGTATCACGAATTCCATTCCAAATGTTTGCCTATCGAGTTATAGAGAAAGAAAAGATAAGTTCAAGCTCTAAGGATAACTCTGAATCTGGAAGTGATGCTTCAGCCTGTGGTGATGAACTTTTGACATCTGGGGATGATTCACTTCCATCAACACTTGAGAGGAAGTCTTCAGGTGGATATGATAGTACCAACAGGAGGCTCTCAATGCCTCGGAGATCTTTAGATTTAAAGTCCAGCAAACACCCAGGTAATCTTAAAACTCACTTTCTGATTCTTGTTTAATATGTAGGAAATTGTGATGCAAAACTTACCAATTAGTAAGAACCTGTTAAAGTTACAAAGTACCAAAGCTATTAAAATTGTTGCATTCTGTGTAGTGTAGACATAATTAATGGAAAAAGTAAATGATTATCATGCTACTTATAATTTACCTGAAAAATGTATCAGATTTTGGTGCAATGAGTAGGATATTTGAACAGCCTGTGAGTATTGTTTGAGAGAATCTTCAAAGAAGAACAACTAATGGTCTCTGAAATGGCAAAGAGCATTAAAAGGACTTAGCATCCCTAAAGGAAGTACTTCTTCTACCAATTGTCATTACTTGACCCTTTATTATGTCCTGATTTTATTGACAGCAAAATAGTAAACATAGAAACATGAAAAACTAGTACATTCTCTACCACTCTCTGGGGTGGCATTATCACAGTTTATAAATGTAGTCATGTCTGAGAATTTTTTCTAGATGCATCAGTGATGAATACATCTCAGTGATAGAGGCATTTGAATAAATGCTGCATGTGTTCTGATATCTTGCATCTTCTTTTTAACAGTTACACCAAGAGGTCGATCAGTTAGACCTCCACAAATGACATGCGGGCGAAGTATGAGGGTGAATTCGGAGAGCCACATGATGATCTCGAGTCCAAGAATTAGAAGAACATCTTCTGGTCATGTCTCGGATTCTGAGCTTTGTTAGATCACAGCATACCACTACCAGATCATCAGCATAAATGGTTAGAAACACCATACTTATGAGAGGGGACTCGGGGTTGAAAAAGAGAAATGGAACAGCTGTGTAGAACACCATACTTATGAGAGGCAGAAGGTAACCTAGAAGTTAGCTTGCCAAAACAGACTAGGTAGAAATAGAACTTTGAGAATTAAACCCTACGGTAAAAACACCCTCCCGAGCGAAATAGGAAACAAAATAAATAGAAAAGAGAAAAGTAATAATGAAGAAAGATGGGGAAAAGGAACTAGAATTCCTTTAGTGCCATAGGGAAAGAGTTGCCAACAATGAGAACAAACAGGCAATGTTATATAATTTCAAGTTATAATGTACAAGTAATAATTCGACCTATATATTAAGTACAGTTAGTTTAGTAAGTACATGAAAAACATAGATGATATCATGCATCTGCACTACTTTCAAGTTGATCTGGAAGTTACATTGATTAGTATACTTTAGTGGTGCATCCCTATCTGCTTTAGTAATATGTTGTTCACTTCCTTAACAGACTGCAGTGTTGGGCACAGGGATGTACAGCGAGGAGCTTGGCTGTAGAGCAACAAATGTGACTCGCAGTTTCAGCCAAGAGTCATGGTCAGTCTGGTTACCAGCTTCTTGGTGTGTGATACGCCCCCTGGAATGGATGAGAAGTTCTTGAAGGAAAAGCTTCTTTACTCCAAAACTTTTGTATTGCATGTTGGCTGGTGTGCTATTGTTGTCAACTTGTTAGATAAAGAAGTAGTAGTGGTGCAGTTTAAAAACCTCTATTTGCACATATTGCTTACATTTCTTGCTAAGCTTATCTAGTTCAGATGTTAAGAAATGATGCTCCCCATGGCATATTGTAGAGAAAGACTATCTACGGGAACTAAAGCCATATGCATGCCTCTGGAAGCCAATGCCAATTCACCATCTCAGTGACCCAATCCCAGCTTTGGTCCTCTTTAGCCAGTTTAGCCTTTATAAAGCACTGGTTTCAGTGTTCATCCCAATAATGCGATGCTCAGTCTTCTGACCGACATACTAGAACATAAAGTTATTATTCAAGGAACAGAACTGCTTTCCAGGTTTAGTGTTAGCCAAAATTTTCTCTTTTCCTGTCAAACCATCTGCAGTAGTTTTACAACTCCAATTGAGTTGGCGGCAACCATCATGTTAGTCTTCTCTCTCCAGCAGACACTAGAAACAAACTGTCCATTATCATCATTATTTGCATGCCCAGAAATGGGATCAACAGATCCAAATTTGTGTGCAGTGATTGGCACTGGCAGAGATCTGTGATAACAGTATACCTGGAAGGTAGAAATATGTAAAATGAATCAAACTGAATCTATTTATCCCACATTTTGATGCAATTAAAAAAGGGAGGGAGCTTCCATATATCATCAGAATGATTTAAATTAGGCGAATCTGTCAACGGGTTTTAATTTGCAACAATGGATGACATCTATACTCTCTGATTGTACATTAGGTGCATATAATAAAATCAAGGTTATGCTAAGATTCAAGGATATACCTCATTAGTTTCTGAACCACATGCAATGTACCCATCCATAACAGTTAAGCCCACAAAATTCTGAACAAGGAGAAGACGAAGAATTAGAAAAAACAAGGGAAACAGAAAATAAGTAAAAGAAACATATGTAAGTAGCCAACCTTTTCATTACTGTGACCTTTGAAGGTTAGGTCACAAGCACCTGATGACAACCCAGAAGAGATGGTTTTCTTCAGGTCCCAGAGCTTCAAAGAGTTGTCAGTGGAAGCAGAGGCAAGTGTTTCAGCATCTACAAATTTCACATAGCTAACAGCTTTGCCATGGCCAACTAGTGTGCACCAAGGGATTCTAGTGTGCCGAAGATCATAACCATTGATCTTGTAATCAGCAGATCCAAAAAATAAAAGATTTGTTGAGTAAGGAGAGAACTGAACACAGCATACGTTGGCAGGGTTCCATATGGTGCCGAGAGAACTTTTCTGCAGAAAAAATTGCATTTGAGACAATTCTTATATGCTATGACTTGAAAATATTCAACTTCATGTCCCTCCAAAATCTTGCGTTAAATGATGGTCAATTATTAAAGTGAATAAGAGAAAGCGTGCCTCGCTGATGTTCCACAGTTTGACAGAGCAGTCATCACTTCCACTAGCAAACATTTTTGGGTCAGAATGAGAGAAGTGAACAGACCATGCTCTCTTCTGATGCTCCATGTATTGAGAAAATGGTTGACCAGTGCTTGCATCCCACATCTGGATTCATCCATACATGAAATATTTTAATGGAATGAGGTGAAAGAAATAGTCAACAACAAAACCAATGATACTTTTATATGTAGACAAGACTGACAAGTTTATTACTTAATAGAAACAATGACATGAAGGTACAGAATGAAGAGTAGTAACCAAGTTAATAAAACTTCTGCACAAGAACTACTCAACCAAAAATTTTAAGTTATTAAGGAATGGTTTTAATGTCAAATAGCTTTAATGTGCAAAGAATACACACCTGAACGACACCATCATAGTCTGTAGATGCCAGATGGTTCCTGATGTAGCTATTCCAGCACACACAGCTAAGGTTTGATTTGTTTGACATCTCAACTATGGGGTAGTGGATGTCAACAGAATCACTTAAAATAGCATTCAAGTCAAAAATCTTGATTTTCTTTGAAACTCCAGCTGCTGCAATGTAGTCCTCATCACGGTCAAAACTTAAAGCACATATAACATTGGCAGAATTAAGCAGATCTCTATTTCTTAATGTACCACGCTCTTCAAACTTGCTGTAACGAACAAACTTGCATAGACCTTCAAAGAAGGATCCAAGACCATCAACAGATTTCTGAATTCTTCTTGGCACCTCATTATCATTCTGTACATGAGAAAATAATCTCCCTCTACTTTTTAGCACATCTTGATCATGGCGTTCAACAGCTGCAGTTTCTCTAAGCAGGATTTGGGATCTCATTGAAAAGTAAGCATCCTCTAGCTGATTGATATTTCTCATCATATTAACACTTGTTCTTGAAATTGATTTGCAAGTATCTGAACTGAAAGGGTCTTGAAAATTGAAGCTGTTTCTTCTCAATTCAGGAAAATGCTTTTCTGCTAAAGGAAACACTGAAGCTCTCCCAAATGAATACCTTCTTTCAACCTCCTTAATATCTCCGTCCAAGCAACTTAGCTCTTCAGCTAATTTAACTATCTGTTTTTTCTTTTCTTCTTCCAGTGAAATTAAAAAACGTTGTAATCCCTCCGTCTCAGCTTCGCCACCATCAGATAATGAGACGTCATTTCCAGAATGTAATTGCTCAAACTCATGTTTTAATTCAGACTGTAAAATCATCCTAGAATACACAAAAAGGATAAACTTATAAGAATGAAAAAAGACATCAAGTAAATAGGAAGTACATTCAACATCAATATCAAAGTCCTTTCCATCAGATATATATATATAAAAAAAAAAAAAAAGCAAAAAAAATATTGTTGCATTCCTAAATAATCATCTTGATTGCAAAGAGATAATAAGTACCAGGTATAAGAAATACAGCATATCATGTTACCTAGTATTGGGACGAGAAGAAGGTTCAGGATGCAGAAGCCAAAGACAAAATCCAGCTTCCTTTGGGTTTTCTGACAGAAACCTTGATGGTAAGATTCGATTACGCAAGTCCGACATTGCTTCTGAACGTGTCTCCCATGAATCAATATTGCACAGCAACTGAGAGAAACATCCACTTAAGTAGAAAGGTCAAGAGAGAGATCATGACTAACTCCTAGGCTGAAGATCTAAATAGTTGAAAAGAATAACATAATTGGCTACGTTATAGGTGTTAGAATTTAGACATGTGAATAATATGTAGCTAATAGTTGCCCATGTAATTAGCCCATGTTTAGGTCCTATGATTGTGCTGTAATTAATGTGCAGTTACTAAAAATAATAACTGTGAGAGGCTAGTCTCACACACTTCCATCAAATCTCACAATAGGCAATAAAATTTTATATGAGCCAGCAGCAAATAAAGTGAAATAGTTAATATCACAAATTTAACTATTTTAGAGGGAAACTATTTGATATGAGTAAGAATCAGGGAAAGTAAAGTTTGAAGGCTTCCAGTTGTGGAGGCACTTATTATCAGATACTATAATTTGCATTCAAGCTGAAAACAAGGCAGTAGAGTTGGAAGTAAGAGACACATGTTAAAACACTCAGACAGCTCCTCTACTCTCTAAGTAGTGCCGCACAAAAGTTGTGTTAATCTACATACAACTTAGTCGATAATCCAAGAAACTTGCACTTTGAGGTGACTGTCTCTCTCTGAAAGTTTTATGAAGAGAGGCAAGGGGTGAAACAAAAATATTTCCTTACCTCAAAAAGAAGAACTCCAAGGCTGTAAATATTTGATGAAAATGAGCAACTTCCATCACTAAGCTCTTCCGGACTAGAATACCACTTCTCTTCCAGCTGGACAATTGCAGACACAAACTGCTTTTCTCCAGTAAAAATATGTTGGCAGCTGAAACTGTTTTGACACACACTTCCTGAATTCCTTGAATCCATGGGTCCATTTGTGTAAGAATAAATTTGATTTACTTTTCTCTTCTTGCGGCCATGAATATTGTTGAAGTGATGCTGTTGCCAGAGAGAACTACTCTCCTGGCAGAGCTTTAGCTGCTTTTCTCCCAAACTATAAGAAGCACACATATCCTGTCCCAGAGGCCTTTTCTTAGTCACATTGCAGCTCATGACATGATCTTCTCCTTGGTCTGGTGAACCAATGTAATAAACTTTACCTGAAGGGAATAAAGCAAAACATGATGGTCCAAAGTCTTGCAGGACAATTCCTTGGGAGTGTGCAAAATCAGCAAATTCCAGGACCTGCTTAAATATGTGTAGGCTTTCAGATTTATTTATTTTATGATTTGCATACTTGAGCCACTCTCTTAAGTTGATCCCATCATCAAAGGATTCTGTGCCAGACTTGACAATTCTTTGCAAACAAGGCTCATTATCATCAGCATTTGACCTCAACAGTGTATCAGAATGAAACTTAGTCACAAAAGTAGGTGTTTCACCCTCATGGCTCTTTAGTGCTCCCCCAAATCCAATGCAAGTGCCATCATCTTTGCAGATAACACCCTTTCCCTTCAATTGTGGAAAATTATATGTGGATGAACTATTCTGCTTTGTACTGACAACAAGTGCATTGGTCGAGTTGATTGTCTTGTCCCTATCGCTTATATTTGCAGTGACTTTCTTGCTGGACAAAGACTTCAGGCTCCAAAAATCAGAATCAATTCCCTTAACTTCCTTGCTTACCCTGAATGGTACTTGTTCTTCATTTTCTGTTTGATCCCTCGGACACTGTCTGGAACCGTGTGGATAGTTAACTAAAGCTAAATTGGGGTTCTTATAATTTCTAACATTTAACTCTCCAACAGTGAGCTCAGTATCTGTCATGGAACAAAAACTAGTACTAGGAGGTCCAGATCCAGCTAAAGAAGCAAGATACCTAGTCAAATTCTTATCCTCCTCATTACTAGTTGCATTGTCAATTGGCCAATCCTTCCTCACAGACATTCTCATTCAAGGTGACCTTAACATACTTTGGTGCCTCCCAGGATTGAGATTACAATCATTAGCTTTCCTATTGTGTTCTTCAGTTGCTGTGCCACCATTTGCAGCCATCCAATTTCAATCAATTTGAAAGATTTGCGGTATAAATGGTGAGAGGAAATCAAAACTGCAAGAAAATGTGGATCAGTAAGTTTAGAACAACTACAAATATCACTAGATCTTTCAATGGAGAAAGAGTTTACAGAACAAAATTATCAATGATGAACCTCAATGAACAATCCTTTTCATCTTGATCTCTTGTATTTAGGAAAATATATTGAAAAAATGAACTGATATATAATCAAAACCAGACCCATCAATAGAAATCTCATAATGAGGATCAAAATATAGAGACATATAACCTCTTTTCACTTTATAATAATTTTTGGCATGATGGAAGTAAATTAATTGAACTCAATTTGAACTTCACAACCAAATACCAACAATCCCACATCAATTCATGCATGAAATATTCATAACCCAAAATGAAAACATGTTCATGAAACAACAAGGCATGTAAGAAAGTGCAAAAACAGAAGGAAAATTAGAAGAAATGTCACCACAATACCATAAAGAGATGTACGATAAACTAAGAATTGTATTGGAAACAAAGTGTTACCAATGAATCAATGTAACTAGGCATAGATATAGAGAGCAATCCAAAGCATAAGTGAGAAGGGCACAGAAGGAGGTAAAAGCAGGACCACACTTGCAAGGGAAAATATCTTGCCCACCCACAACACAGACAAGCAATGTGATGAAACAAGTGAACTTCCAAAATTTCAGAATATGGTCTTCAAAAGGCAAAACTTGAGTGTTTGAGATATTTATGGACCAAATTTAAAGGAATGACGTTTCTTTTATAAGAATTTTCTTTTGTTACTTCAAAGCGTTGTCCATGTCTGAGGCCAAAAGTGCATCCACGATATTTCCTTCATGCCCGTCAGTTATCAACACTAATTGCTAGCTCAACTACTAAATCTTCGTGTTTTAAATTACAATCCATATAAAACGGCAGTTGTTTCTCTTTATTTACAAAATATGCCATTCTCTTATTCAAGTGACATTTTGGATATTCATTATTATTATAGTTCATAAATTTGAATGAATTACTCTGAGAGAATAATTATAAAAAATTAAGCGGATTTTTAAATCATATTTTATTTTATTTTAATCACTCATCATTGATTATTTAAAGTTTTATATAATTAACTATCATTCTTTAATTATAAAAATTACAATATTTGATATCAAAAACTCTCTTTCCCTATATACTTTTATGTAACTTCAAAAAAATTACAAAAATGTAAAATTCTAAATTCATCTATACTTTGTTTTGAATATAATAAAGTAACGAGAGAGACCAATTGAAATGGTTGGATGGCCTATTTGTAATTAACATCAACTTAGTTGGCTTTTACGCCCGAATCGTATGCTTAAGAGATAAATAACTGCTAAGAATGAGTAGGCGGTTTGGCATGTGGTAGGTGATACTGATGGATTGATAATAAAAGCTGCTGTATGGCGTGGCTTCTCTGCTGGCCACACTCTTCACGCTTCTGTTCAAAGTCTCAAGACTCTGCAGTTTTCACTCCAATTCTGAATTGAGAAATGTGGTAGCGTTTGAGGGATAAAAGGTTCAAGTATGGATTCAATCAAATTTTAGATAAATTGTCAAAGAGTGTTGACTCAATTGGTAAAAAAGATTAGGTTTAAGGCTTTCTACTTTTTAGATGTCAAGTTTGAACTTCCATTCCATGTGACTACAAATTTTGTTTGGTCGGCAACTTTCATTGAAAAAATTCTTTGGAACGTAAGAGCTAGTAGCATTTTTTAAGGGTTAAGAAAATGTTTTAAGGGTAATCTTTTGGATGGGTCTTTGTCTATCTTTTCTGTGATCTTAGACATGCCACTAGCATCTCTGAATATATTAAAATGACATATTTTTATTATTATTTTCAAATACAAACAAAAAATATAGATAAATTTAATTTAATTTAAATTATATTATATATATAAGTATGATGAAAGAATATATTAAAAGTAGTAATGTGCAATAATTATTTTTCTAAAATTAAAAAAATGATAAAGTTACTTCATTAGTTATTCATATTGCATATATTAAAAGAAAATGGAAATGAAAAACCCTTGGAAGTCAAAATGATTACTAATTCTTCCACTAGGTTATTAGATGTAGTTAACAATAAGAGCCATCCAATAATTTATACGATATCTTAAGTGGGCTATACTAAAAAAATGATGACTAAATTGATGGAAAGCCTCAATCTTTTGTTTTTGAATAGGATGGTATTGGACCCAAAAAAACAAAACAAAAAGAATTGAATGGTGAGCCTCAATTTAACAACCAACAAAGACTAATTCCCAGCTAAAATTATGATCACTACCTTGGGCTATCACAATAAACCATACATTTGTCAACTTATATTTATTACTACTAAAAATTACCCACTATTTTGCTTTTTTTTTCCCATTTCCATTATTTTTTTCTTTGATTCTATGAGCAAAACAAAGATTAAACAAGGCCAGAGTAGATTAAGAAACAAGAACCACACATTTCGAAAAAAATATTACAGAGTTGAGAATAAAATGTGGCATGCTTCAGGTTCAAATTAGGCCGGTAGTTTACCTCAAGGATCTTCAATCAAGGTGAAGGTGAATATGAGTTACCACCCTTTCAAGTTCTTCTATTTCATCTAAAAAATTTAGATAAAGAAAACAAGTTTCATGCAGATATTCAGACAAGTTTTAAAGAATCTGAAAGGTTGGTTGGATTGATTTATGACACAGGGCTTTGATGGGCAATATGGCAGAAGCAGAGAAAGGAATATATCACTATGAAATTGATGACGAACAAGAAAATGAAGAGGAAGGGGGAAATGGTATATGTGAATGTGATCATTCACAGCTGCCAAACACATTTGAAGCTGATTTAAACATGCTGCTTGTGTTTCTTTCATTATTTTCTTTTCCAAACGAGGACTGCATAAATTTGGAGGAGAACAAGCAGAGTATACAGGATCATGTAGCAGCTAAAGCCTGCATATCAAGATTACAAACAAAGAGAAGAGAGATAAATGAGGCCAAGCTTGTCAGAAGACCAACACAAAGCTATCAAACAACCGTAAGAGACTGCAGGTAAAGTTTCACATTCATTTCTTTCTTTATTTTTTTTTCTTTTTCGTTCATAAAAAGCTACATGAATAAAACAATAGTTTAAGTGGTTATATACTCACCCTTTAAAATTCGAGAAGTTCTTAAAATCAAATTCTAGTGTGCTTGTTTTTCGTGATTGTGATATTATTATGGTAATATTATTAACAACTTAAATATCTATTCTTTTTCATACGAGAGTTTACATATATTTTATAATGTAAATATTCTATGAAAAATAAATTTCACTCCACCCATCTACAATAAAATTTGAATCGAACCTCTAAATGTAGATGGTGCTTAACCATTGGAGTCTTGCATTTCATTTACAAACAGGGAGAATTTCATATAAGGTGTTTGTTAACAAAAAGTTTTCCTTGTTTGGATTCTCAAAATAATTACTGTGGTATATAACTTATTTCTTAGTTTCCGTTCATTTTACCAAAAAGAAAAAACTAAAAGAGAAATGTCGTTTTCATAAAAATGTTTTCAACTGAATAGATTTCCTAGAAAAATATTTTTATTTGGAAACATTATCTATGAAACTAAATTGTTAAAATATTGTCAAAAAACTGAAATTCCCCCTAAAAATATTATACATTTTTAATCTTAACATTGCTTTCGGGGGAGATAAAACTAACAGGAGTGGTTAGTGGTTACATTAGTTTTGAGAAAATCAAAGAAAGAATTTGAAAGATCTCTTAACCTCGTTCATGTTACTTTCCTTCTCCTGGTAACAATATTCTCATCCTAATTTTCTTTCATTTATAACAAATATAATTACTTTTGTATTGACAACTAAGAGAGATATTTGATTAAGCGTTATCTTTTCTGCAGGCATGGCAGAAAAATGTGAGGAAATCTTCCATTGCGGAGGATGAAACAAATGAAGCGAGGCCAGAGAGAAAAGCCCAGAAGAGTGATCAATTTTGCCCCCATCCCAAAATCATCTGCAATTGCTTATAGTTCTTGATGATGCACTTGTGCCGGCCCCCCAACAATCCACTACTGTACTCATCTTTCTTTCCTATATCATTTGCTATTCATCATATAACAGTAACACAAAATATGTCATGAGAATTATAGAGTATATGCGGCTATTAACCTGTACTCAAGGTTTATTACTCGCTTTATGTACTGCATAAATTCTCCGATGACCTATGAGTCTAGCCTATAAATCTAGTGACGCCTATTTTGTAACTACTGAATAGAGACCTATGAGTCTAGCCTATGAATCTAATGACACCTCCTTTATAACTACTGAATGGGGTAATATCAAGGGTTTTATTACCGAAAGTTCACAAAGCTTAAATTGAGAACCTTCCACTTTGCCAGTCCATATAATTTGTAATAAGAATTCACAATAGGAGTAATGGTGTCAGACAGAGATGAGAAACCTTGGTGAATGATAGTGACAACCTCAACCTATCGCAGCATTGGATAATAAGGATCATCTGTTTATATACATTTGGGAGGAACCTAACAAAATGTTGAAATTTAACAGCAAATGGAGGCTTGTTAATTTGGTAACACGTGGTCACTTCATTGAATCATTCTCATCTTATTTGGTGGTTAATACATTTTAAAAATATGGTTCATAAATTTTCTCACGTCAAAACTCAACTTACCACTTCTCGTTGAATGGGTTACACAAAATATAGTAAGATGATATTGATTGAATATTCCGTTAAACTGCTAGACGGAAACAGCGCGAAATGTGATAGCTAACATTTCATTAACAATGCAGATTTTTCTGACTTGGAGGGAGGGGTGCTCAATAAACAGGCACTGCAAATTCCACTAGGAAAAATGCTTTCTTGACTCTATAGAAAGCCATGCACATAGTCCTTGCATTGTTCCTCCACAACACTTATTGACATAGAAGATGAATGATAAGCTGAACGCTACAGCATGTTCACAAGGAAATACAAATAACAAGGGAATAATTTATAAACACTAGCTTTAAAAGCTTCTAAACTCATTCTTGGAGAAACGAAGAAGAAAATACTCCTAGTTTACCATCTCTGCATCCCCTTGGCTAAAAAAATACCACACAATAAACAAAATGTCACGTGCCTTTACCACCCTTCAATCTGGTATTCTGAACTCAACTCCTAAAATGTCCTTCACCACCTCATATGAAACAAACGCAAGTGCTATGGATGGGACTACCTGCAACAAATCAAGTAAGTTAAAGAATGATCAAAATAAAGGAAGATTAAGGCCATGAAACAATAATTTCAAGTGAATATCTTTAAAACAAAAAACATAGAAGTTCAGACTCATATTACAATGACTATAACAAAAGGGATTTGAGGAAACTTGTAAGCACCAAGATAGGAAAGACCATCCAGTTTTGGCATCAAGTAAATGGAACTTTTAAAAAAAATATATAATCTCGAGTCAAACCACAAAAGTTATGGCAAGAGTTGATTACATTGCAAAGGTTTGCTAGGCAAAGTGCATTGTTTTAGGGTTCTGAACCACGACTTTAGAAAATGTAACAGCAGCCAACCTTATATTTGTGACCAATACAGAAAATCAGAGATTCAAAAACTATCCTATGAGCTCAACTGAGACAGCAGCAGACAGGCTAGACAGATATAGTTGATCTTAGAATTTTATCAAGCTGATCTATAAAAACTCTAGTAGGTTGTTCAATATCCTCATATCAATATTTGACTCAAAGCATGGGGTGTTAGAATTAACCAGTAGATTTTGAGCTAATCAGGTAGGAACAATGCCAACCTGCCTATGAGACAGTGAATATGGAAAACAATAATCATGAAGACATAAAAGTTTGCCCTACACTTTCGTAGAACAGATTATGAGGATTAGATGAAGACTGACCTTTACATAATTGGGTACCAGACCCTTGTATAATGCTCCAAATCCCTCATGCCGAACAGTTTTCCTAAATGCATCAATCATACCAGTGTACTCAAGTGGGGCCCTGACTCTTCCATCACCAGTTACAACAGAAGCAGCATGACTCCAACCCACCATCTGCATTCTTCGACGAATTACATCAAAAGGATAAGCAACAGTCTGTCCAACAGTTCCAGCAGCAGCACCACATGCCAGCCGTGTCGTCACACTCAACTCAGAATCTTCACATATACCAAATGGTTTGGATTTAACTAACCAGTCCTTTAGAGACTCATACACAGCAAAGTTGAGACCCACGTAAGGAATCTGCAAAAATGGTATGAGAACATAAGATCCATCCACAGCATTCAAAGAGAGCTTCAACGGAAAGTGATAAGAGAACTCTAGTGAGTCAACAATAATTATGAAGCATGAAGAGAAAATTGTAGAAAAGTAAGCCTCTATCTCTATNTACCAAATGGTTTGGATTTAACTAACCAGTCCTTTAGAGACTCATACACAGCAAAGTTGAGACCCACGTAAGGAATCTGCAAAAATGGTATGAGAACATAAGATCCATCCACAGCATTCAAAGAGAGCTTCAACGGAAAGTGATAAGAGAACTCTAGTGAGTCGACAATAATTATGAAGCATGAAGAGAAAATTGTAGAAAAGTAAGCCTCTATCTCTATGCTCCTCCTGCCAATATTAGATGTGGCCTTTCTGATAGATCCTATTCTCATTAATA
Source organism: Cercis canadensis (assembly GCA_003255065.1). NCBI lineage: Eukaryota > Viridiplantae > Streptophyta > Magnoliopsida > Fabales > Fabaceae > Cercis > Cercis canadensis. The sequence goes on from QAOA01004151.1 coordinate 56,637, forward strand.
TTCCTACCAATCTCTATCCTAAAGGTAATGCATCATTAAATAGATAGATACACACTTATCTATGGATGCTACAGTAGTGGTAATGATTATAAGAATTCATTATGAAACATGTAGACAACATTATAGAATAGTAAGCCTGCAGGTAGAGAACATTGTAAAACACTAAGCCTCTATATCTCTATACCATTAATACCACCAATGTTGGTTGCGGCCTTTCTGATAAATCCTAGTGCGCCATTATTGCTCCTAACTAGCTTCTGCCTAATGGTAATGCACCAATAGATGGACAGATAGACATCTATCCATAGATCCCACAATAACTTAGGTATGACCTTCTCACTAAAACCCTAGTCACACATCATTGCATGTATCCCCCAACAATACATAATGCACAATAGGATTTTCATTAATATTGGAGTAAAGAACAAAAAAATTTGAGGTCTTGAAAAGAAGGAAGCCAAGCTTGCAAGCCAGAAGTATTTTATTCTATACTTTGAGTATGACGTAAATATACAACCCACTCACTCACTAAAGTGAAAAGAGCCAGTCCTTCCCCCCTCTGTAAAGCATGGAATTGTTCTTCATAAAAAGGTAAAGAAGGAACATGAAATACATAGAACTATAATTCCAACAAATTTGTGCAAAACCTTCTCTTTTCTTATTTCAGAACTTCATTTTTCTTTGAGGGGATAAGTTCTCCCCTCCCACTTGTCAAGAACTGCAGGATCTAGACGATTACCATCAAACAGAGGAACATTCACATAAAGATGATATAGTAAATAAAGTATATCCCTTATCTATGTGTAGGATCATGACCATAACCATCAATTTCAGAAAGAAGAGAAATTCTGGAAATATTACTCACAACTCCAATTACTGAAGGAAGCCATCCCTTGTACAAAGAACGTGCCCCTTCCTCCCTGATAACAGTTAGTAGAGCATGGAACATTCCTCTGTACTGGTAAGGGGACTTCTCTGTCTGCAATTACAAGGAAAATAAAACTTCTTGATAAACACTGAGACCACAGAATATGGAGAGACACCTAACATAAATTTTCTGTCCAACTAAATTTGCAGTAATAAGAGGCAGCATTATCTCTGTGCATTTGCAGCCACCATTCTTATCCATAACAAGTAAAGCAAGCGTTTAGTTCAACAAAAAAATGATTGAAGAAAAAAAGGTACCTGTACAGTTATCCTGCCTCGAACCATGTCCATTGGATAAGTGGCAGACATGGCAATTATTCCAGCACATGCTCCAGCTCCAAGACGTAAAAGAGGAGTCAGCTCAGCATCCTCTGCACAAATTACAAGAAAAGATACTTAGACTACAGAAGTGTTTCAATAACTTTCTTAAGTTTAAGACAAATCTTAAAGACAACGAAGTTATTTTAGCTGTTGCGTTTATCCTATAGTGACCTGTATTCTTATGCCAAAAAGCAAGTGAACATCAATGGCACGATTGAGAAGATTATGACATGTCCAGATTATCAAAGAAGTCTAAATTGTCTTGTTAATATACAAGCTAAAACAAATTATCCACAAGAAAAGAAAGAGAAATATAGACATACCATTTCCAGTTTGCTGCTTATACATATACAGTATGCCTCTGTCAAAATAACCAGGAATGGTCATAAAAATGTGGTGCAAAAATTGGAAAAATCATAAGTCAGATGCATTAAATCAAAAACTGAAATATAATTGCCAATGTAGTCATCCTTCCTAAATGAAACTGTGCCTTAAAGAAAAATCATTATAGGATGCAGAAGCCTATTTGCATCCCAAAAGGAAAACTTACAGAGAAGCTTGTTCATAACTGAAGAACTTCACTGCAGAATTAGGGACAATCCGAGCACAATTTGTACCATTCCCTTTGAACAGTCCACGAAATCCTTCAGTTCTCCATATATATTTTAGACCTTGTATGGTTCCATTGTATTTTATGTTATGAGGATTCTGGACCTGCATATGGCAAGGCCCAGACACATCACTTATCACATGTATGATACATCCAAACATGCAAACACACACAACAGTAGCTGGTAGGATCTACTTTTGTGCCTGCATACACAAGTAAGAAGAAATGATAGATATGCCCAACCAGATCTAAACGACAAAATAAACCAACCTGTAGCAAAATTTTCAACCGTTCCAGAGGAGCAACAGCTGTTCTTGACCTGCATAAATACATATAGTTTCAAATCAGTTAATTCTCAACTGAGAGTAACATTTACAATTGACAGGCACAAAAAGGATTTTGGAATTTTTTGCAGAAAAGATTTTCTGGGGAATCAGACTAGATTGTTGTAGTTGTTCCCAACTTATAGAAATCAAATCAACACCAAAGTAAGCAGATACTTTCGTTGGACCCCAATATCACACTAGTAAGCGAATCCAGTGTCAAGTTTCAAACAAATGGAAATTTTGTACTGACTTTCATTTTCACGAGCAAATAACATAGTGATACAAAATCAAGTCATAGCATTATATACTAAGGTAATGAAGCATTTCATTCAGAAGATCCTATACATAGCAAAATAGTCAGAAGCATAACGTTTATTTAAATAATCGACATATAATGTGTAGTCCTTATCCTAAATAGGTGTAAAAGATCTTGTCCCACTAAATGGACAAAAAATCTTTCAGTATTCATGCAATCAGCCATCTTGTGATCTTAAAACTGCATGAGACTGGAAAAAACTTTGGAAGCAAGAATGAAACAACTTACACCACAAAACCAGATTGGTGGAAATAAGCCCTACCATGTCTTAAACACACAGCATGTCCAATTGACTACCACAAAACAAATTCAAAGACAAACTAAATCAACTGGTCAGGAAGTGAATACTTCATAATCTGCAAAGCAGAATATAAGCCAGGCAGCCTATCAAAATGCTAAATTGACAAAGATTTACAAATATCTAAAACAATTTCATGAACTTTCCCAAAAGCATATTGGAACTATTAACTTAATCCAATGAGAAGTCCATTTGACCAATCGATAGAAAATCCACTGAGAAGTTTCTCCCATCTCTGGAAATGGAGATCCCAATACACATGAGTGTCATGTGTACTCTAATAGTTTAGTTCATCAGACGTAATTATATAAGCAGACTCCAGGAGAAGTTTTCCTTTCCCAGTCCCAAAATTGGAGTGTTTCTTCACAAGTAACCCAAGGAATTATATAAGGAGCTAAGAAAAATGAAAAGGTACATCCTTGAAAACTTCCCAAATGAACAGCAAAGGACCTATTTTAGAGATCACATGCTTATATTATTTCATCAAATATAAGGGTGAACGAATAATTCCTTACATCGCCTGGTCTATGTAATTTAAAGAGTCCTATTCTATATGGAAGTAATGCTTCTCTGTTCCCAGACAATGAAACATCAAACTCAAAATAATCTTCAAAATTGTCGGAAGATTAGCTCAAACCAAAAAACTAATGGAGCTTAAAAATTAAAATTAAAAATCCCTCCAACTAATCATGCTTCGCACTATAGCCTGATAATTACATCAAAACATTTCTAAAAGATATCTTTCACCGAAAAAGAAAACATAGAACACATTTTACATATATTCCTCCCAAACGAAACTTCATTTCTTCCAAGAAAAAGAAGTATAGAAGAAATGAGACTCACACTCCTCCAGCGACTCCACCGGCGATGAGGGACCTGCATACGCTGAGAATAGCATCACTCGGAGCCCTAACGCCTTCTCTCGCGAGCTTCGCCTCCTCCGCCAGATTGACGATCTTAGTTACTGCAGATTCGCTGGTTTTCACATCCTCAGAAGCCATGGAAGCCCTAACCTTGAAAATCAATGGAGCTCTCGCAGAGACCCGAGTTCGTCGGAGATTGAGATCTCAGCTTTTCCGGCAACAGTCGGTGAAATCCTCCGGCAATCACCGCAGGGAATTGATCATTTCTCTCTCTCCGTCGTTTTCTCACTCTTCGTCTTTGTCTTCTGTGGTGGCAGAGTAGCAACGACGGCTCTGGGAGCTGAGAATGAGGCCTCAAGTCTCAACAAAGAGCACAAATTGACGGCGTTTCATTGCAGGGTTATTTATAAAGGTTCTGTTAGGTTCCGAAGTTACTCGCTGAGGAAATGGAAATCAGAAACTCGCTTAGACTGATAGACATGTGGATAGAGAGAGTCTTTTCTGTACCGATGGTGCACGTAAATAGAATGGATCATCAAATAAATCTAGGGTATTTTTATTTCTTTCCATTTTTGAAATTTCTTTTTTTTTTATGGAGCCAAATCTCTTCATCAAAAATAAAAGTTGTATTGTCTTTCTTTTATATGTAACTGATGAAATCAATCCAAAAAAATTTCTTTCCCCTATGGCCATTATTAATTTAATATTTTATTTTAATTTCAACCCAAATATTTTCTTACATAAAATATTGGGTTATAAATCATTGAGTACTAAATCGTCAATAAATTATACTAATTTCGATTAGAATTTTTTTTTGTTAAAATTGAAAAGTTAATTCTTGAAGCAATCAGTTTGGTGATGCTTCAAGAATCAACACTTGCTAAATGATAAAGGAAAGGGAAAAAGGTAGATACATATGTGCATGATTACCAAAAGGTCCCAAAAAAAAGGGTAAGGTGTCAGTCAACCATAGGCGTTGCATACGGATGGCCTTTAACGGCAAAAAGTACGGAAGAAATGGCAGGGACATGTTATGTACCTGCGATGCGAAATTATGGTACGGTTTTTGCTATTTGTTTCTGAAGAACCTGATTCCTTCTTTCCTTAACGGAAACCTAACGAATATTTGACGGCGTGAGATCATCGTGGCTTCTCCTGATTGGTTGAGTGGGACCCAACCCTACAAAAAATGCATCTTAAATTCGTTGATGACCACGTCAACAACCTCATACAAAAACACAACATCCCCTTTTTTTAGAAATTATTTTTTTAAAAAAAATTAGTTTTAGATAACATGACACTACAATTGACATTTTAGAAGAAATACAAGCTCTAAAATTTTCAAGAATTGCATATCAAAAAAAAAATTTCAAGAATTAGAATTAGAAAAAAAAAATAGAAAATTACGTGTGCATGTTGAAAGGACTTCGAACTTATCGTAATAATAAGAAAAGGTTTAGATAATTTTGTCTATGTCTCATTTAGAGGACAAATTAACAAGACTACAAAAAAAAAATGCAAAAATTTTAAATCAAATAATATTTTTTTCTAAATTATATATATTCAAGTAATGCTTTCATTTTATGTGGATGCATATTTTCTCTCTCCAAAAATCCATTTCATGTGGATGAACACTTCAAACTCATATTATTTTATTTGTTGAATAGTACTTAAGGGGGAAAAAAACGACCATAACTTGTATATGAAGAAATAGACGTAACCTTTGGAGTATCCTCTGCCACATAGTTAAAGATGGATATCAACCATAATCTCTTTTTTTTTTTTCTTTTTTCTTTTTTTTGGGCTTGTGAAGGGTTTAAGAAGCATCCAATTCCTTGACTGAAAACGATTTCTCTTCCACAACTGACCCTCGTTATTAAAGAATCGAAGTTGCAAAACTAAATGGATGTCATTTTTGTAATCTTGACACTAATTAAAAAAACTATAATATATAATAGCATATCGTTTTCAGAAAGGCTACGGTCTTAATGGATTTTACTTACTTTTTTAAAAAATAAATAAAGAAAATAAGTGATATTAATTCTTCTGGACAGTTTTTTTGTTGCTAATGTTTTGGACTCTTACGAGGTTGGCACTATCATTGGAGGATGAAGTTTACTAATTGGGCCCAGGAAAGCCCATGTAAAGTGCTTGTGCTATGTTGGGCTGTTGAAATAGTTTAGCTCAATTATAGCTTTATTAATAGGCCCAATCATTTATGGTTAGACCCAAGTTAGATGCCCAAAAGAATACCAAATAGGATTATTCAAGTAGACCCAAATGGGCCTGAAGTTTCTTTGGTGCATAAGTATGACTACCAATTCCAAAATAGGGAGGTGCTCCACAAAGGCAAAAAGTTTTCTCTTTTCTTCTTTCATAGTTTCTGGCAATCTAGTAGTTGCACTTGTGTTTCGGCAGATTTATGTGTAAAGATGGTGTGCTCTTGAAAATGGGTGTTACGACTTACAAGCTCCATTCTCTGCTTTAGAGTATCTGTGTTGCTTTCTTTCTTCTTGTTAGTGTCGTATATTCCACTATAATAAAAAGGTTATATCATCACCCTTGAGACTAAAAAAGATAATTTTTCCATCTTACTTGATAAGTTACTCCCTAGATCTTCTCTTATATACTCATTTTATTCTTTAGACTTAACTGATGATTATTTTAAGCTCACCCTTGACTTGCTCCTATTGATTTGAGTGTCAAAGGAGACGCCAGAGCACTAGCTTTGGTCTCCCCTAACTGTTTTCTCCCTCATTTGCAAATCCTTTGAAGTACACTTCCTTTTAGCATAGGTAATGTGTGTTTGTATGGTTCTGCGCAAAATCTATTGCTTTCTTCTTTCCTTTTAGCTTAGGTAATGTTGTTTGTTAGTTATGCTTCTAACTGTATTGCTTTCTCTGTTCCTTTTAGCTTAGGTAAGTTGTGTGTTTGTTATGGCTGCTTTTAGGTTTCCTTAAATAGGGTAAATTTCAAAAAGTTCCTCTAACTTGAAAACGTGCGTGTTAGCTTCATGTGGAGCAAACCACCTTCATTATGATGTTTTTCATTTCAATCAATAACGTCATTACATCAGTTGGAAGTTTTGGGAGGTAACATACACATGGGATAAAGTTAAAAGGGTTTCAATTGAAACAAAAACTGTTAAGAGTTGGGGTAATTCAGACAACATGATATCACTTGAGTGTAGATTGAACCCTTTATAAGTTTTGGAAGTAATAGATCAAAGTTGAAGGAATTCTCGTGGGATTTACTATTTTAAATATGAAAATTTCTTTAAGTAATTATTCTATGAAATTCTCATTCCTCTTATGATGGATGACGTGGTTATAGCAATGCATGGTTGCATTGATTACAAAGACAAGTGTCGTTTGGTTTCTGATGGATAGTACTCCACACAAAACAGTGCTCTCAAATTACGCTAATCAAACCTTTTATTAACTTTATTGCATTTAGTTAATAGTCCCCAAGATTAACCGACAGATTTTGTCGCTAGTTTAACTTTCTATGGAAAACATTAATTCCGAGAAACAAAGGCAGAAAAAATTTCAAAAGTTACACTAACTTTTGCCTTTTGTTCTCGGCCGTATGAGAAAAGACTATCAAATAAAAAAATATGAGTCTATCATATAATAGAAATATGTGATACCTCTTTGACTTAGCAATGTACATAACAATCATCTATGTGAAAGAAAATAAATTATTACCACACAGTAGTTAATCTTTATAGTTTATTTATCCTTATTACTTCAAATCCAAGAAAATCCACATTACGATGGCTTGGACCAACAGAATCTTGACAATTTACTTGTCCTTGTTACCACAGTAGTTAATCAAAGACATATCACCCAATTATTAGATTCACTACCCCTAGATCCTAATTGATTAGACATGATTTTGCTTCATTAGTAGCTGATATATAGCTAAATCAAGGTGTTGGGTAGTGTTTTGAGTCAGATTGCCTTTTCAATTGATCACTTACTTAAAGTGTAATTAAAACTCTTATTTACCTTATTTAGTGGGTCCTCAAAGATTTTCCACACCCCTTTTTCCCAATGTCAAGTCCAATGGAATTCTTAAGTTTTATTTTCTCTTCAAGAGATTTTTTATACTGCGGCTACTTTATGATTTAATTGGAAGCATTAGTTCACAACTGCAGAACGAGATGAAGCAGAATAAAATATTTTTAACAGTGACTTCTCTCATTCGTCGCAACTAATCAGTTCTTCACAGCTCACTTCTTCTTCACAAAAGAACTCAAAAACAAAAAATCCAAACAGGGATTAAGGACAGAAGCATATAATGGCATTTATAGTGGAACCGTAGAATAAATCCATTGAGCTGAATTCCATGTATTTAGACCTCTCTTTCCCAAGTACATAGGAATATATATTATTTCTGTCTCTTTCTCTCTCTGCCGACATGTCAACATACTTTGAATCATTTCATCAATTAGTACATGAATTAATTAAAATTATGAATTTATACAAAATTTGATCAATTGAAAATGTTCATATGCAACAGAATAAAATTTGGGTAACAAATTATCTCCTATAGGAGTGTAAAATGTTTTTTTTTCTTTCTTTCGTTCTTTCTTTTTTGATTTTATTTTTAAGTTTCCCACCTTTTAAAACAAATTTTGTTTTTCTTTTACATGATAGCGAAGAGTTAAAATGTTTAGCCTTAAACAAAAGTTTTTTTTTTTTTTTTTAAAGAAAGCAATCAAGCAGTGTATACAATTGTTAACCTGCATCCTCATGCAAAAAGTTTTGGGGTTAAAGCATAGACATATTATCAGTATCCAAAATTAGACTAATAACATAGCTCACCAAATAAAGGAGAATAAGTGGGTGCATGCTCTATAGTCTATATATATAGTTCGTAAGATGGCAGTTAATTATCTTTCTAGGTGATAAGAGTGTTTTATTTCTTGGTTTTCTCATTCTTTATTATTATTTCGAAGAATATTAGATAAACTAAAAGTCTAAATAAAATCATGGCCAAATTAAATATCTTTCTAGGTGATAAGAGTGTTTCTATTTGATGGAAGTGATAGAACTCCAAGGTTTACTTGTCAAATTAACAAATCACATCATAATTAAGAATTTTGTTGATGTTGAAATAATACACCACATAAGCTTGCAGTGAAAGTGTTAAGAACCAATTTAACCCAAAAACTTAAGTTATTAGGTAAAGGCTCATGAATGATTTTATATCTCACACACTCCAGCACGCGAAAACTCTTTGAGCTTAAAGGGTAGACAAAACACATGCTTACTTATACCATTTGCTGAAATTCTAATTTAATTGAAAAAGTTGAAACAGAATGATTTGATCTCTTGATCGCTTAGTCAAATAGGCTCTGATATCATGTTAAGAAATGATTTAACCTAAAAACTTAAATTATTAGGTGAAAGCCCATAAATAATTTTATATCTAATAAAAAATACATGCTGATGCACACTCACATGAGATGCATGAATGGGAGGAAGTAAACCTTATATAAGTCAGCAGTAGCCATTATTATACTAAAGCNTAGCGAAGAGTTAAAACGTTTAGCCTTAAACAAAAGTTTTTTTTTTTTTAAAGAAAATAATCAAGCAGTGTATACAATTGTTAACCTGCATCCTCATGCAAAAAGTTTTGGGGTTAAAGCATAGACATATTATCAGTATCCAAATAAAATCATGGCCAAATTAAATATCTTTCTAGGTGATAAGAGTGTTTCTATTTGATGGAAGTGATAGAACTCCAAGGTTTACTTGTCAAATTAACAAATCACATCATAATTAAGAATTTTGTTGATGTTGAAATAATACACCACATAAGCTTGCAATGAAAGTGTTAAGAACTAATTTAAGCCAAAAATTTAAGTTATTAGGTAAAGGCTCATGAATGATTTTATATCTCCCACACTCCAGCACGCGAAAACTCTTTGAGCTTAAAGGGTGGACAAAATACATGCTTACTAATACCATTTGCTGAAATTCTAATTTAATTGAAAAAGTTGAAACAGAATGATGTGATCTCTTGATCGCTTAGTCAAATAGGCTCTGATATCATGTTAAGAAATGATTTAACCTAAAAACTTAAATTGTTAGGTGAAAGCCCACAAATAATTTTATATCTAATAAAAAATACATGCAGATGCACACTCACATGAGATGCATGAATGGGAGGAAGTAAACCTTATATAAGTCAGCAGTAGCCATTATTATACTAAAGCAATAGTAGTTGCTCTATGAAGAAATTAAGGTTACCCTTTCATATATACTTAGAATCATCATTACAACTATGAATTTTTGGGTTTACAACTTAATTTACTCATTAATTGTACATTAAGATCAAAGATTGGGGCTTAGGTAGTTAATTTTCTAATTGATAAAACAATTTCAACGTAACCTTTTAACTTTTCTGTCACTCTGGTGTTTACCTTTTGGTTGGTAAGATATTTCACCATCCTTGTGTGTTTGGATATGTGCCTGAATTTGGACTTTGAACGCTTTAATTATGAAATGAACGAATTCCAAAGATTTATTTTCGTTTCCAATTTGTAAGAGACTTGAAAATAATATTAAAAGAAAGAGTTAAAAACTGTTTGCAAAAATATTTTCATTTTGGAAAAGGGAAGTTATATTAATTTGTAGGGTTTTTTGATCCACCACCAGATGAAATATAAGAGAGACTTGAAGACATAACCTCCTAATAACTTATTCAATATTCAATAATTAAAGTATTTCATTAAGAACAAATTCATTTTTAATGTACTTCCTAATTAAATGTTTATTACATAATGCTCACAATAATTAAGAAAAAAAAAAGAATATGGTTAATTTTTTTTTTTTTTTGGTATTCCACCGGTGTCCGGGCTGATTTCGAGCCGGGAAGGACCACAAGAACGACAAAGCTCTCCCAACAGACGCAGCTGCATACCTAAGGGCTCAAATCTAAAACCCTTAGTTAAGCTAGAATACCCCCTTACCAGATGATCTACACATTTGTTGATAATATGGTTAATTTATAGCTACTGTATAATAGTAATACATATGCATGATATATGGTCAATGACAACAACAAAAAAGTAAATGGTTAATCTAAATGTACTAATTTACGGCCAGAGAGCAGAGTTGTAGAGTTGCAGTCAACAGCAATAAATGTAAAGTCACACAAAGTTTGTAACTGATTTAATAATGACATGGGAAGATGGGGGAAGGCTAGAAAAAGTCTTGTAGAAAACTAGAAAGTGATGCATTATCAAACAAGTTTACTGAAAGCGATACATGCATCGAATATTTGGATTTTGGGGCACTAAAGCATTCCAAAGGTCATAAGGACAGCTAGACTTGTTGCTTTCAATTAATTCACGTCCAAATTGGAAGTTTCTCACACTGAAAATAACTTCTTCTTTTTTTTCTTTTGGGAAATTTTTACACAAATTAATTACTGGCTGCCCTTTTCATACCATGCATTTAATTATTCTTGGATATAGAATACTTGAAAAAATTTGTCTTTTTTAAAAGTTAAAAGTCACAAAATTTATTAAGATGATCATGAATGTACGATAAGCGTGAATCATAAAGTTGTCTTGTCGGTTGTTAATGTTGATAATTAGAAATATGAATGTATCACATATCCTTTTTTTTTTTATGTGAAGATTGAAATTTATAAAGTTTCAGAATCCAAAACAGCAAACAAAAAGCTTGGTGATAAGACAAACCAAGAGTAAAAAGAAGTAGCATAAACAGCATAAAAAGCTAAACTATATATCAGCAATACTCTTTATTGATATAGGAACCTAGTGGAAAGAGAACCTGTGGAAATTGTTGCAAAGTTCCAAAATTAAGCCAAGAGATGACAGATTCTGGTGCTTGTGCTTCAAGGCCATCATAATACTTTGAGCATCACCTTCTATGCAGAGATATCTCACTCCCTCCTCTAAAGCTCGTTTAATTCCTTCTCTACAAGCCATGGCTTCTAGCACCTTAACAGAGTTAACACCCTCAATGTGCCGAGCCCAAGCTGAAATGAATTGTCCTGCATTATCCCGAATGACAACTCCAATACCTCCCGCCCCAGATGGTTGAAGAGAAGCATCAACATTTAACTTAAAAAAGGGTGGTTCGGGTTTTTCCCATTTCGAAACCATGACTTTATGGTATGTGAAAAATGTTTTTTTATGTAAACATAGAAAATTTAGTTTATTGGTTTTTTATTTTTCATTTTAATTTCCATAATTTATTTGTTTTGAATTAATACTTAGTGAACAATTTAGATTTGATGAACTTAATTATCATATTTGTTTCATATTGTGGTGATAATTGAAAGTTCATGAACCAAATTGAAACTTTGAGGATTGAATAATAATTTAGCTCAATTTCATCAAAGAAACAAAAAGTATTTTAGTCTATTAATTAATAGACATATTCAAATCTCATATATTATAGAGAAAATCCATATAAGTTTCTTTTGAAAAATTATAGGTATTGACTTCTTTTTGCTTCCTTAAATATCAAGGAATGTAGGACATAGTAAGTATTTTATGGTTCATCTTTAGGTTGGTTTGGGCGTTGATTACCAATATATATATATGATGGTTCCAACCAAGTGAAGGAATAAAGCTCAATTTTTCCACATGAACCAATACACTTTCCTCGGGTAATGTTTCCCGGCAATATAGCATTTTACTTCCATTTCAACCTCTATCCATTAAATGGAAATTATATGGCCTCACCATATCATGGACATTAATATCTATTCAATATGGCAGTGTTTTCTGAAAATTTTCTTTTCTAAAGTGACTTTGTATATCTCAAGTCATTAGGTATAACAATGTTACAATTTCAAGATCAATGCAAAATTGTGTGAACTTAGAGAAAGACGCTGATATTCCCAATACAAATTATACACTACAACTTTTTTTAGTATGGTATTATCTCATTCTGCATTTGTTTAATACTCTTTTAAATGTACTATGAATTCATGATTGATAATTTTAATGTATTACATCTATAGTTCAAAAAATGAAATCCATAATTAATATGTTAGATCACATAGATTTATATAATTTATGCTCCTATGATTACATAAATTTCATCTTAAATCCCGTTGCTTGAGTCTTGCACCTTGCCGCCCAGCAACTCGCGCATCGTGGGAATAATACTAGTCTCTATTAAAAGAAATGGTTCTTAGTTTCTTTTCATAGTATAGGACAAGAAAATGTTGATGAAAAATGATTTTACACACTAGCTACTACATTAATTAGCTCACAATATTGAGTTAGTAGTATATTCACTATACTAGCTGTGCAAATAAAAGTTTCAAGATGAAACTATATCAATGTAGATTCTAGTTATTTAATTATTTCAAAGGGAAGCATGATATTGTAGTTATCGTGTTATTCTATATATGATGACGTAACTGATGATGTCTTTTACACATTGTTTGTCAAATTTGCTTAGGAAAAAATGTCGAGGAATCTTCAGCTAATTAATGATAGCCAATTAGCCATACCACTTTCTCAATTCCCCTCAGCAAGAGCACAGATCTTTGACAGTATACTGACCTATATCATACTTTGAGTAAGTTTTAAGTTTAAGGTTTAAATGAATGGTAGGTTTTTATAGTTTTGACGAATTTTTAATTAAATTTTTATAATTTTTTTTCTTTTTTATAGTTTAAATTATTTTTAATTAGGTTCCTGTCATCACTCCCAGTTATAACTTCGTCAATTTTGTGCTCACATACAAACGACTTATCTATATGATAATAAAAGAAATTGACGTGACTCCAAAGTGGCACAAAAATTATCACCTCATTATATTTTTTCTTGAAATTTGAAGTTGGTAAAGATAATAAAGTGACAATTTTTGTGCCACTTGGGCGTCACATCAACTTCTTTTATTGCTACATAAACAAGTTGTTTGTCATATAATTACTAAACTGACGGAATTATAATNTTTTTTTTCTTTTTTATAGTTTAAATTATTTTTAATTAGGTTCCTGTCATCACTCCCAGTTATAACTTCGTCAATTTTGTGCTCACATACAAACGACTTATCTATGTGATAATAAAAGAAATTGACGTGACTCCAAAGTGGCACAAAAATTATCACCTCATTATATTTTTTCTTGAAATTTGAAGTTGGTAAAGATAATAAAGTGACAATTTTTGTGCCACTTGGGCGTCACATCAACTTCTTTTATTGCTACATAAACAAGTTGTTTGTCATATAATTACTAAACTGACGGAATTATAATTGGAGGTGATGACAGAGATCCAATTAAAAAAAAATTAAACTATAAAAACTCTAAAAGAAAAAAAAATAAACTATAGGGACTTGATTTAAAATTCATCCAAATTATAGGAACATGTAGTATATTTAAACTTAGGTTTAAATATAATAATAATAATAATAATAAATTCAATTCACAATGACATCACGCTTCTAGAATGAAAGTTCAATTCTCAAACTGCATCAATTGTCTCCTACGATGGGCAATCAAGAAATAAATGATTAACTAACGAGGTTGTTATTGGGTAATCCTAATTAAGTCTTCCTCTAAAATTAAAACCAATACACTATATGCCAATGATTGATTTCTAGTCTAGCTTAAGTTTTGGCCTTCGTTTGGCCACAAGCCACCATTTTGGTCGGTGCTAAACATGCAAGAACTAAGAAGTGCTTTTCTCAGCCGGAACAGAAAGAAAAAGCAAAAAATCATAGAGCAAGTGCTTTCTAAAGTAAAGTGGTAACGTTTTCCATATGGAATAAATGAATGCCGCTTTGGTCATATGGTATACTACACTAGAGATTAGAAATTAGAAAAATATTTAGTTCGAATATTGAGATTTTAACGTTAGGGTATTTTTAATGCAGCTTTAGTGCATCAAGATTAAATTTCTTTTAAGTAATCTTAAAGACGAATCTCTATATTGACTTAATGTATTCAAGAAAAAATTCTCCTGAGTGCTAGCTCCAGAATTTCAATATTGACTAACTTTATTAAACACATTACATTCTTACTAACAAGTCCTACTCTTAGGTTTTTATCATGGCATTTGGTGGTGCTAAGTGCCGCTTGGGTAACGTTGAATCTCATGAAGTTTGCTTCTTTAGTGATGTCCAATATCACATTACCAATATCGGGCTCAATACTTGTTGACGAGTCTATCAAGTATCACCGTACAAGACAAAAATAAAAATAATCCAATTGGCGTATCATATTGGATCACATTTCATTATGTCGAGAACGTGGAGTTATCAAAGACTATTGCGGCGGACTAAGCTAAGTTTCCTGGGCCTCCGTCCAAGTGAGGATTAGCACGATCTCTATCAACATGGATTTCCTCGGGGTCGATTTGCACGAGTCACCGTCCTTTGTTTTTGTCGTTTTCCTTTCCATTTCCAACTAAATTTGCCGCATTTTATCATATGATGCTTTAGAATAGTCTCTTGAGATACATAGTTTAATGATTAAAAACTTTAAATTTTAAAGATTTTGATTCAAATATCATTTAATTAGGTGTTATAAATCATTAAAATTAAACTATTAGATTCAAATATCATGTGCGTTACATGGCAAGCACTTACTAATTGGTGACTGTATATAGTATACACTAATCTAATAGCTTTTGCGTGTGTATACAACATTTCTCTTTGAATTTGAGCCATTTATAGTTCATGAAATTAAATAGGAGTTGCAAACTGTGATACGATACCAACTACCAATCAATTTAGTACTACCATAACAATATTTCGTTAGTTATTTTCATGCAAAACTGTAATGAGGAAATTTGAAAAATAGCCATTTCAAAAATTTGTAATTAGCAACAAAAAAAATATATTAGAGATTAAACTAAGATCTCAATTATCATCCCACCCTTATAATAGAAGATAATCAATCAAATAAACAGTGTGGACATAAGACTTTAGAATTTACTAGCATATAACAATTAAATTCACATACGAATTAAATTAAAAAAACTCCATATATCTTGCTTTCACATCTAACCATATGAATGAGATTGACAATAATGCACTAATTTTAGTAAAAATTAATATGGAACAATTGACCGTATATATATATATATATATATATATATATATATTAGTTTGTAAATTTTTGGCAAAGAAATGTAGTAAATTGAAAGATAGCACTAAGTCAAAAGTGACATGATATGTAGCACTGGCACAGGAGGTGGGGTTGGGGAGGTTTGTGAAGGGGAGCATGATATTTTCCTTTCCTTTTCCAAATGATACCTCTTGAGGAAAACAAAACAAAGAAGAAGAAGAAAAATGATTGAATAAAATTAACAAAGAAGAAGGAAGTGGGGCTGGGAGGCAATGCTACATTGTTCTAATTACCCTGATTTCTTAGTTAAACTTGATAAGTGCATTATGCTTTTTGGTACTTGATAGATATAGAAGGTTTGGGCTTTATTGAAGTATAACAAATCATGGGGGCAACGGTATTTTAATTTAATATGACGTTGAATATTATTTTCCTTAGAGTTTAAAAAAGGTTATGACCAATCAGTAAACAACGTTTGTTATTCAACTTAACAAGTAATTATTAAAAGGTGGTCGTGAATCGTGGTGATCTAATAATCTATCACTTCTTTTTCCTTATCTCAAAGCCATGCCCTGTCTTATTCAAATTTTTTCAAAGGTATGGTATGGTATGGTCATATGTCCAGATAGGATGATAATGACAAAGACAAAGAAAAAGTGTGTCTATCCCTGTGACTAAAAATGATCATTTCCTTCTAATTAATGACCAGTAATTTTCATAATTATTGCTATCTACTTTTGGGAAAAAAAATAATTGTAGGCCACGTATATACATGGGTTAGTTTTAATAAATACCAGTTTATTCTTTAAATTATATATGCTATATATGTGTAAATATAAAAACACAAAAAAAAAAAGAAAGAGTATCGATTTGATTGAAGGTGTACAAATTAAATAATGCTACTTTGGCTATAATATCTCTTGGCTCCCAAAAGAGGTAAACGCTCATATGTGTGGTGCAAAGTGGCCGTCATCAACTAACTATGTTAAGGTTTTAATGGAAGCTTATAGAAAATGCAAAAGAAAGCATAAGAAATCTAAATAATGAGAATTGATGTCTAAGATATTTTCTCTTTTTTATAGTATGATTCTCCCTTTATTTTAGTAGCATGTAAGCTACTAAGTATAGTCTAAAGTTTGTGTATTATGCATGAAATCAAGAATTTAAATATTTTTATTGTCATATAACCAAAAAAAAGTAGCATGCCGATGAAGCCTTAAATCTTGATGTTGGGCAACTAATGAAGCTCTTCATAACAAAGACAAAGAGATCGATCGCCTTGTTGGTCTCATCAAATGCTTAATTAATTAAAACCCAAAATATTTAGTTAGCTAACATTTGTTAACATCAAATTAATAATATATATTGTTAATTCTATCCTAAAAAACAGCTGTAATCTATGAAGAAGTTCGGTTAGAAATTAATATAAATATTATGAACTTGTTTCTAAATTCTAAGCATGAGCTTCAAATATATAAAAAAAATAAAAATAAAAATTGTAAGCATGAGCATGATAAGTGTAAACCAGCTAGGCATTCACATGGCAGAAACCAAGGATCATGGGGAAGCACCACCCATTATTTGTGGACTTGCTTCTCTTGGGTCTACCATTATTATATATAAAAGTTCTTGATCCTTATCTTTCTAAGCTTCAAACTCATAAATTTTTTTTGGCCTTTTAACAACTTAATTTGAGANTTGGGTCTACCGTTATTATATATAAAAGTTCTTGATCCTTATCTTTCTAAGCTTCAAACTCATAAATTTTTTTTGGCCTTTTAACAACTTAATTTGAGATAACTTTATTTATATTTCTTTGTGGCAGAGAGCTTAACTTTTCGTGTAGGCTCTGACTTATTACTATACTAATCTGATGTTCTAGTGATATACAAAATTTCATGTCATATAAAATTAGCATAAGAAAGGATTCCGTTTTGTCAATTATAGTTTGTTTATGAACAAAATGGAATCTCAAGCCACCGAAACACCCTTTTATGACAATTTCAATGCTGAATAAAGAGGATTTGGCCAAATGCTTTATACAAGTTTAACCACTTTGTTTTGTCTTTGCTATTCATATGGAAATTGCTTCCATACACAGTGCACAGATTTCTGACGATTTCAGGGATGTTTGGATTTTATGTTGCTGCTAAGTGCTAACACTCAGGGTATGTTTGGTAGGAAAATAAAATAAATAAAATGTATTTTGTTTTAAATAGGTATGATTGTAAAAATAAATTGAGAGAAAATATTTTGGATCCCTTCACACTTATTTTCTATTGATCTGCTCAATACTTTGCGTTTTTTTTTCTTCTTCTTTCTTTATCTTCTCAAATTATTAAACATACTAAATATAATTAAGAGTAATGTTTACACTAATTATTACTTTTAGAAAAAAGAATAAATATTACTCTCGTAATATTTAACCCTTTATTCCCTACCAAACATACCCTCAGAATTGTGATCAGCAATTATGCAAAATCCTAACCTCAACAATGTCATGAGTTGAGTAGGGGTTTTAATAGCTGCTCTTTCAGTTGGGTATCGAGACAAGCAAACCAAGTTCTGATAGACTAGTCAAATTTGGGCTAGACGTTGTTTCTTTAACTATTTGGCAAGATGTGCCACCTAGTTTTATTTTGGATGTACTATCTTTTGATGATTATTTAAATTTTCATTTCCAATCAAAAAAAAAAAACAATGTCATGAGTTTAGATTTCATTTTCTTTTCAGCAGCCATGTTTTCTGCTTTTGTGTTCGAGATAAAGTAACTATACATTACGTCAAACCTATGTTGCACGGGACGGGGATGCATCTCGCCTCCGGTACGGGTACGAAATGCGTGGATAGCGATTTTTCAAAAATGTGGGTACGGGGACACCATGTCATATATATATATATATATCAAATCTTCAGCAAATATCAACTAAAAATCCTTATAATGAACAATTTTAAAATTCTCAAGCATTAAAAAAATTAACATAAATCCTTAGTCAATAAATAAAAACTAACAACTAACAAATATTAAGTATTACCCCAAAATACAAATCATCAATCAAAATTCAAATCATAACACTATTAATGGTAAAGAGGAAGCAGAGGAGCTGGAGGTTGAAAATGGTGAAGAAATGCTCTAAAAGCTTATTTAAACTCGGGTTGGGGTGAAAAATTGAGGCAAGGATGATACGGCGTCGTTTTGGGGCGATTTGAGCTTGCCTTCCTTGCCGAAAACGGCATCGTTCCACTAAATGCAAAACCTGGTCACTCAAAACAATGACGTTCCATGGTTGAAAGAAAACTCGGCACTCAAAGACGACGACGTATAGAATGAGTAGTAATTTTCCTACGTTTCCCCCACTGGGACGCGTTTCGCGTCTCCTTCTCGTCTCCGAAACGAGGACGTGGCCAAATCTGGCGTCCCCGTGCAACAGAGGGTCAAACTATAAGAACAAATAATGTGCTACATATAACTAAAGCCGAAACATAAAAAAAAAAAAAATATATATATATATATATATATATATTAAGGTGTACTTTTTCAAATTGTAATCCTTTGATACCAATTATCAAACAGTAAAAATTAAGGTGTACTTTTTGTATTCAAGTCTTAATGTACTTTTAAGGCGTAGCCTTGTGACCACTAGCCTTGCAAGTTGCATGAATTATTGTTGGTAAATTAAGGTGATCCATTGCAATATCTTACTTTTGCAAACTATGATTCATGTGGTGAAAAAAGAAGAAGAGTTGAATGGGAAATAAATAGTGCTAAATTTGAAAGAGGGTAATTTCTTGCGCCTCCCTTTGTGCTCACTATCTGCCTATAGTTAAAAAAGTAAAAACTGGGTATTCGGTACTTTTTTTTTGAACTTTTGATCTTAAAACCAATTATTAGAAAATGAAAAAAAATTAGAATAAGACTAGATTGATAATTGATTACCCTAAAGAACAAAACAATTGCGTGTTTATAAATTAATCAGCAAGATAATAAGGATTATTTATTTTTTCCAGTGGAATAGATCGTGACATGAGAGTGGTATTTAATTATAAAAAAATAAAGTAATTACGTTCATTAATTAACTTCTTTGAACTCATTTTCCAAAGACTCTCTCGCATTAAAAATTATTCACTCGATGCTTCATTTTAATTTTTTTTTTAACTTTTGGTAAACGTGTTCAAATTGTGTTGGAATGTGCGTACGATGGATCTACACGGCTTCTTATGTCATCGTACAATTACATCTTATCTTATTCATGCAAATGAAATAATTGGAGTATTTGTTCACAAAAAAAAGTGTATTAAAACTTTAGGATTATACGAAAAAAGAGTTTTAACTCTATGGAGCATATTTTTATTCTAATATTAGTCTTTTCATCTCTCTTTTTGTTTAAATTTTCGTAATTGTAAATGTAATTATTATTTATCTACCGATAAAAAAGCACAAGTTATGCAAAACAAATTTTGATAAAAATATATATATAACTAACATTCACTATATATAATTGGTAATATACTAGTATGCTTGTTTTGAAGTAAACTATTACTAATTCAACTAGTCATATTATAACGGCTTGTAAAGTATAAAATTTTATTACAATTAAAGATAAAAAAAAAATCTAATGCGTACAAAGTTTATGATTATTAATCATGTAATGAGTTATAAGTTCTATTTATTCTTATTTTATAATATATGAAAATATTAACTTGTAATATATAATATATCTCCATTTTTTTTAAAAAAAAACAGTCTTAAAGCAAATTGAGAGCTTTTCAAATTAAAAACATTATAATGTTTGTTTATTAGAAAGATTGTTAAATATTTGATTTAAAATTTTGTAATATTAATTAGAAACACTTGAAAGAGTATAACTATAAAAGTAATGCTATTTTAGTCCGAGAAAAATTTACTAAATTTTTTTAGAATTCAAGATGATTGTTGGATTAAACAAAGTGGTAAGAACTATAAATTTATCCACATTATTTTGACAACAAAATTTTAACTACCAAATATTTTCCTAATTATAAATATTAGTCCACTAACTGAAGATAAAACCATGCAATATAATAAAAGTTTCTGGCATATATTGAAAATGAGTGATAAGAAACTTAATTAATTTTTTGCTCTCATAGGTAAATGTAACTTGAACTAATTAAGTAGGATATAGTTGTCATTTTAAATTTACATGTGCAGTTATAAATTCAACTTTTCACCCCTAAACTTCAATCTTATTTTTGACTTTCTTAGTCGTTGCATTGCATCTCATCTTTTCCAGTGTCCTTTTTAGATTGATCTTTCCTGTAAACTTTGTTATTTTATGCGCCTATATCTTCTTTCCATTTTTGTTTGCATTATATACAAATATAGAGAGAGAGAGAGAGAGACATAGAGATGGACCTCCCTTGAAAAGGATCATAAGTTCATAATATTAAATTAGAATTTTTCTTTTTTATGTGAATATATAATCCAAAATAGCTTGTCTCTATTTTTGGTTTTTTTGGCCTCCTCTTTTGGAGATGGAACTCTATTCATAGTTAGGTAGTTGCATACTTTTACAATTCTGGGTAGAGTAGTGAGAAGAGCACTGTTTGCCATTTTTCTAATTTGTCAGTTATCCTAGGTTTTGAATAATATTAAATGACATGGTTGATTACTCAACTGGTAAANGGGTAGAGTAGTGCGAAGAGCACTGTTTGCCATTTTTCTAATTTGTCAGTTATCCTAGGTTTTGAATAATATTAAATGACATGGTTGATTACTCAACTGGTAAAGCATATCAGCCGGAGAAAGATGTTTGTATCCTTTTGGTCTATTTTCCACTCTTCATAACCTGGAGATTAGTTCTATGTTCTCATCGATAATAAATAAAGGAGGTTTCTTAAATATTTTTGGGACGAATGTGGTATGTCATATATTATATAAAAATTATTTGTGTGAATGACATCTGTAATTGATAATTTCAAGTCAACTATTTTTAAGTTTATTTTAAAAAAATTTAATAAATTATATTTTACATCCAGTAAAATATAAAAAATTAAATTTTGATAATAGATACTTTCTTTGTCAATATGATATGACATATATATGCGGTATTATAAAATTTTTAATAAATAAATAAAAAGTTTTAAAAAATTGACCCAAAGAGAAAAACAAATTTTCCAATAAAATTAAAAACAAGCAACTTAGTAGCTTTAGTCTTTCGACCGGTTGGAATAAAATGCTCTATTTTTGTTTGTTTTCCTAGTTTGTCTGTTTTTCTAGATTTTAAATTCTTTCCTTGTTTGCATTGTTATAATTTTAAAAAATTAATATTGATAGCAATCCAAAGAAAAAAGCCTGGGTGCTGGGCGAAAAGAATAACAAATAACTGAAAATAGTAAAGAAAAAGATCGAGGTAGAGATAGAATATAACAAGTGGATACTATTAAATTTATAAATTAATTCATTGTATTAAAGAATAGCCTCCTTCTTGGTTTAATTGAGTTTTGGAGGTAATTTTTTTGATAAGCTTTTGATTGTCTCATGGATTTACAATAAAAATCTCTTATTTAATAGCAGAAAACCAATAATAATGCTAGTTAAGTAAAAGTAAAAGCTGTTGATCCATATGTAAACTAAATTAATATTGTAACCAAAAAAAAAAACACTAGATTAATATGGTAAAATTGTTTAAATTGAGATATGGATGGAAGCCGAAAAGGGATACCAATCCCCAATACCATCACCAGATTGCTGCCTTTCGTTAGTTGGGCCCCACAGTAGGCCCAACCTATGACGCGACATTTTTGTAACTTCCTCAGTGGCAGATCAAAACACAAGGTACGGATCTTCCCGCGTAAATCTGACAAACGCGCGGGGCTAAGTTGGGCATCCCGACCAAGTAAAAAATTCGAACAAACCGGATCTCGGTTATTCGGGTCCAAATCCACGGGCAAAATCGTCATTTCCTAACAAGAATTTGGGACGGCGTTTGGTAACGCCTATATAATGCGATCCCCAAGAAAGAATCTTCAACCCATCTTCCCTCACTTGCCCAATAGAGCGCACCAGTTACCAAGTCAGAGAAGTATACATTTTCTAATCTTTCTCTCTCTACCTCTCGACAACCTCTGCCTGTTCGCAATAGAAAAACGTTATTGTCAATTCAAGGGGTGGTGGCATTGAAGTAGGTAAAGCTTCAGACCGTTTTTACTCACAGTACCTCGTTGAGATCGACGCCCCTGTCTCTGCGTTTTCTCATCTTTTTCATTCGTTTCTGGTCTCAAAGTTCCTCCCTTTCCACTCAGTATTCACTCTGTGTCTCTGACATAGACTATTCTCTGTCGCTGACTTCTGATACAGAGGAGGATTGTCGCAGGTAACTTAAAGGTTCTAGCTTTCTTCTAGACAAAGTGGTTTCTTCTTCTCTTTTAATTGGGTTCTGGGTTTGTTTATAGACACATGAATTCTGATTAATTTTCTTCTTTCCTTTGGGATTGATACTTTACTGGGAAGCAAACTGGGCATGCTTCCGTTGACTTTTTATCATCTCTTTTCTTTTTGTCAAATCTTTTATCTGAGATTTCCGTGTAAGTTTTTGGTCTCTGGTTACTTCAATTCTGGGATTATCTCCTTGAGTTTAATTTGTTAGTTTTCTCTGTAAAGGTTTTGGCTTGCTACATCAAAAACTAATCTTCATAGTCAACTTTCTGTGTTCGTTTTTCTCATGAACTATCTCTTTTACTCTCTGGCCTTTTTCTTTTCGTGTTTTTTTACAGTTTCACTAGTCATTCAAAATTACCTTGTGTTCTATTCCCTACTTTTTTTAAACAGTTTTCTAGAAATTTCTCTTATTAACGGTTCGATGGGAGTTCTCTGAATTTGATTTCGTTTGAAAAGTTTCAATTTTTGGGGTCTGGTAGAATCAGTTCACTCAAAAAGTTGAGTTGACTTACTTGACCACCGTCAAATTAAGGGAAAAAATTATTAAAGATTAGAATTTGCTTGTAATTTTCAGCTTAATGGTATCTCTGCTCTGAGACTGAAACTCTTGTTTGTTATGGGAACTTTCTTCTTCCTTTTGGTTTTTGACTTCATCTGCTGCTAATTTGGTTGTTGTCTTTTACTTTCTCTTTCAGTTTCCAGTGGGGTTCTGATTTTTATTTTTATTTTTTTCTTTGGTTCCTTTAAAAAGGTTCAAAGTACGTGTAGAATGTTAATTTGTCCTGTTCCTTGCACAGACGAAAATGGTATTCTGTATTTAGCCCACCTTTTATTCATCTAGGTCCTCTTGCAAGAAAGAGAAAGTAAAAGAAAGAAGGAGGGGATAAAATAAAATAAAATAAAATTTTCACAATTGAATGATGCTGCTGTTTGGATGTGTCCAGCTTTTTTCTTCTACAATGCAATGAAAGTAAAATATTGATTGGCTTTTTGCATGTTATTTCTCTGTCCAATTTGTCTATTCCCCCTCCTATCTTCTTCTTTACCATTTGGAAGAGCACTTAATAAATTTACCCAAAATGAAACCACCCATTTTTTGTTTTATTCTCTTTATAACAAAGAATGCTTCTTTTTCTCTGAATAGCTGCAATTAAAGATCTGCGAGGATGCTAGAAAAGGTGGAAGAGTTCAACATGGACAAAGTGATAGATGATTTTGAAGCAATCACAAAGGATGCTGAGAGGGTTCAGAGGGGGACCCTGAGAAAGATTTTGGAAGACAACGCTTCAGCAGAATACTTGCAAAATTTGGGTCTTAATGGAAGAACTGACCCAGAAAGTTTCAAGGCTTGTGTCCCACTAGTTACCCACAAAGAATTGGAGCCTTATATCCACAGAATTGTGGATGGAGATGCTTCTTCTGTTCTCACTGGAAAACCCATCACAACCATGTCTTTAAGGTACGACTTTTTATCTTTTTTTTTTTAAAAGCTTTTCTTTTTCCTCTTTTAGCTAGTAGTTGAATTTGTGCTAGAGAAGTTTTTGAATCTCAGAGATGTTGTTGCAGTTCTGGCACCACTCAAGGGAAGCCAAAGTTTGTACCTTGGAATGATGAATTATTTGAAACCACAATGCAGATATATAAGACCTCCTTTGTCTTCAGGAACAGGTATTCAGCTTTTATGGTTTTTGGCTTGAAACAGACATTTCTTTTTCTTCTTTCTTCTTTCCACAAAGCTTTTTAGCTACTTGGAACTGACACAATCCCATTCTGCAGAGAGTTTCCTATAAAAAATGGGAAGGCCTTGAACTTCATCTACAGCAGCAAGCAGTTCAAAACCAAGGGAGGTCTGTTAGCTGGAACTGCTACCACCAATGTCTTCCGAAATTCGCGGTACAAATGTACAATGAAGGCACTCCAATCCCAATGTTGTAGCCCAGATGAAGTAATATTTGGTCCTGACTTTCACGAATCATTGTATTGCCATCTTTTGTGTGGGTTAATTTTCAAGGAGGAAGTTCAATTAGTGTCTTCTACATTTGCACATAGCATTGTCCATGCTTTTAGAACCTTTGAACTAGTGTGGGAAGAGCTAGTTGCTGATATCCGAGAAGGGGTCCTTACCAGCAGAATTACCTCTCCATCCATTCGAAATGCCATGTCCAAATTGCTCAAACCAAACCCAGAATTGGCTAACTTGATTTACAAAAAATGCATGGGGTTGAGCAACTGGTATGGGTTAATACCAGAGCTTTTCCCCAATGCTAAGTATATTTATGGTATCATGACTGGGTCAATGGAGCCTTATTTAAAAAAGCTAAGGCACTATGCAGGAGAGCTGCCTTTGTTGACTGCTGACTATGGTTCTTCTGAAGGATGGATTGCAGCAAATGTGAACCCACAACTGCCCCCTGAATTTGCCACCTATGCTGTGCTCCCTCAGATTGGATACTTTGAATTCATCCCTCTCACAGAGAACAATGAAGAGCAGAAGCAAACCAATGGATTCCTCGTTATGGATCCGAAGCCAGTGGGCCTAACTGAAGTGAAGGTTGGTGAAGAGTATGAGATTGTTATCACCAATCCAGCAGGTACTAAAATTTCTTCTAGTTATTTATTTTCTTCTAAATGATTGTGACACATTTGAAAAATATATCTCTCATTAATTATTTGACCAATTGAGTTCTCTTTTCTAACATCAACTTCAAAAATTAAGCTTCTTCCTTAAATACTCGCTGAAGAAGAACCGTGAAGAGTATTGTCATGGGGGGGACAAAGTAAGCAACATTCTAATTGAAAACTAACAGAGTCAGTAAAGGCTTTGCTTATTTATTATTCTTGCGGGGGTGGAGAAAGCAGGTGGGTGCGGCTAATAGTGACGATATGACCTCCATGAGACCAACTTAAGCAAGTTTCTTCCTACTATAAACATAATGGTGCATACCTAATCAGATTAATATAATCTATTACTAGTCCTGAAAGTTAGGTTTGCGCTTTATGGTCCACTAATCTAGGATTTGATAGCGCCACCTTATCTTCTTGTTTATTTTTATTTTATTTTGTCTGCATAGCTCACCCCATGTCGAAACATAAATAGGAATAGTGAGTGCACTAAGACACATTCCTCTACATCACATTTTTATGGATTAACATGTTCTTCTGTTGAAAATGGCCATGAAATTGCAGCAGTATTCAACAGATAGACATATGTTTTCATAATACATATGTGCAGCCTTCAAATTTTTCTTGTTTTTATTGATGTTAAAGTTTTCTGTAAATTAAAAGCACAAAACTTTGCAGAGTGTCACCACGTGGAGTATCATAGATTTCTAAATTCTTTCTTGTCATTACTGCATCATTAATCTTTTAATTTCTTGGTTAATTTGCAGGTTTATACCGATACATGCTAGGCGATGTGGTGAAGGTGATGGGATTCCATAACTCAACCCCAGAACTCAAGTTTGTTCGCAGAAGCAGTCTCCTGCTAACCATCAACATTGACAAGAACACAGAGAAAGATTTACATTTATCTGTAGAAGCTGCAGACAAACTATTAGCAGAAGATAAACTTGAAGTTGTTGACTTCTCAAGTCAGGTTGATTTATCCAGGGATCCAGGGCACTATGTTATCTTCTGGGAAATCAGTGGGGAAGCAAGTGAGGATCTTCTTAGAGAATGCTGCAACTGTCTAGACAGGTCTTTTGTTGATGCTGGCTACATTGGCTCTAGAAAAGTCAACTGCATTGATCCCCTCGAACTCCGAGTTGTTAGGAGGGGAACATTCCAGAAGATTCTAGACCATTACCTAGGATTAGGAGCTGCTGTTAGCCAGTACAAGACACCAAGGTGTGTAGGTCCTACAAATAGTAGAGTGTTGCAAATCTTGAGTGAGAATGTTGTGAAGAACTATTTCAGTACTGCTTTCAATTGAATAAAATGTGGGAATATAGCAAAGTTTCATTAGTTTACCAAATTTGTGAAACCTTCTTAGCTCCTTTTCACTTTTCTGCCATGTCTAATTCTTTATGCTCTCCAATTATCTCTGGCTTGGCATGTTCATTTACCTGACAAGTCACAACAGATACCTCTGCCACCCTCATCTTCTCTGTTGCTCTCTCTGCTATGTTGTAAGTAATGGTTGACCACAATGAATACAAATTCACATGTCATGTTGGTCATAAATAAAAAATCTAAATGATTTTGGAGCTATAAAGCCCATAATTGTCTCACTCGAGGGTGAAAGATTATATGAATATGATGTCTATAACATACAAAACATAACAAAAAAAAAAATGACTTAATAAATTGAGCATGACACTGGTTAAATTAATACACATCTCATTGGTGCTATACGTATTTTTTTTTTTGTCTGAAATTTTCATCCTACGGATATGCTATATTGAATTACCCTACAAAATGGTTAAGAAGAAAAGGAGAGAATAAAAAATGGTTTTTATATGAAACAAGAGTGGGTATTAAAAGTTGGAGACAACACTGCAAACACAAAGCGTGGTGTTCCACCTTGCGCGTGCTCGTAAGGCAATTGATGCACCAATAAGGTGCACCCATGGTAACACGTAGCGATTAAATAGAAATAAAGACAAAAAAGCTTTCTCCATCATCGATTCATCAAGGTAGCTTTCACTTGAGTGAGACTTGCATACTGTAATTAGAAGAGCAAAAAGATTAAGAATCTATTGGTAGAAAGCTTTGATTTAAGTGGATCTTACAAGGAGAGAAGATAGTGGGCGTGACGTGTGTACTAGTGGTTAGTTCTAGCAGTCTCTCAAATGTTGAAGTCATTATCAACTAAAGTGATGACTTCCAAATTTCCACAATGAAGATGTGGGGATGGCCAATGCAAAAAGTCTGTTAAGTCATTTCCAAACTTTTTCTCCCCTTCATAAACACTATCAATTATCTCGTTAGTGTTCTTTAGATCTTTCATGCAATTTTTTATTTTATTTTTTATGGAATGGACAGTTCCTTCTTTTTCTCAGAAGATAGAAATTGAATTACTTGAAAAAGGGCAGAAAAGAAAGGCTACTCAATGATAACACTTTTATAATTACATCAATATTATTAATGGTGTCTTTTGTTTTTATCAAAAATAAAATATTCATACATATTTTAAAGAAATTTTCGTATAAAAAAACAGTTAGAATAAATAAAAGAATTAGAGACTTCATTACAGACATAGAAACGTAATAGTAAAGACTTTATAGTTTAGCATCATGTCTTTGTACTTATTTTTTTCTTCTACGAACATATTATATTACATTATTTGTTTTTATGGTAGAAAACTTTATCACAATTAGTGGATATCATACTTTAAATTTGGGTCTTAAGAAACTGATCTCTAACGAGGAATCCATGTTCACTTAAATTATTTGTTCATTGTCATCATCTCATTGTACATTAATTGTATAGCCTCGTTTCCTTTTTTTTTTTGTTAATATCATGAGTATTTTTACTATGTCTAATTGGACGTGAAACTAATTTAGTTTGAGAGTTAAAACAATTATGATTTTTTCTTTTCCAACAATATATCATTGTTCCCTTTACTTCCAATTATTTGCACCTCTCTCAATAAGGCAGAATATTCTCTACTATATAGGATAAATAATATTCAATGACCCAAGATTTTTTTTATTTTGCCATGAATGATCCAAGATTAAACTAGTAAGACACTTCAAAATAATTTGAAAAGAGAATAAATCTCATAAGATTCCCAATATATCTAAATGTGTACAAAAGAAGAACAATATATCTTAGATTATATTAAAATTTATTATTTTACCCTGAATCGGAGAAATTTATCTACCTTGGTACATGGTACACTGATTCTAGTCCCAAATAAAATTTGTGTTTGTGATTAATTAACATCTTAAAGTTCTGACGAAATTTTGGTTGATGTGGTTAAATGCATTATGCATATATCAATCTGATACTACTCTATGCTGTCTGCTTATTTGCTTGTTGTCAGAAGTAGAACCCATTTTTTAAATGTATGGATCTGTCATTTTGTTAGACAAACTTGGGATAATCATTTGCATCTTCTTGTGTAGGAAAATTCATTTTGATGCTGACAGATATATGGTCCTCATACACATGCAATGTTGGGAATCTTTGATTTATATTTTCCAACATATGCAGAGTGCTTTGTTTGGCAACACAGGCTAATTTGTCCCATTATAAGGGCAAGCTGAATATAAAAGTGAAAGACTTGGAAGAATCTTAGCACTCACAATCCAAGTAAATGCAGGGTGGTAAAGTCTCTTTAGACCAATCCTTCACACCAGAAGAAAATCCAGCCAAGATGAGAAGAACAACTTGTGAGGAAAAAGAAGATGAGAAAGAAGAAGAACAAGGTTTTGCTATATGGGATTGTGGCAGCCCTTTATATGACTCTTATGAATTGGCATGTATTACTCATCTTATTGAAAGCCATATGATGGTGTTACCATATTCTCTCGATGGATCAAAGCCAATCATCTCCCAATTCTCTTATCCAGAGGAAGTGCCAAAAGGTCTTCAATGGCAGCCATGGGTGAATTTGTGTTCAAAAGGATGCGGAAGAAGGAGACCAGGCAGAGGAAGGAGAAGACCAAGAAAATGAAAACTGGGTTTTCTGGCTTTCTAGATATGGTTGGTTTAGGGAGGAATTAGAAATTACCTGCATGAATAAAACATATCATAACAACATATGTATATTTCTCTTCATTCTATGCTGTTCCTTGAAAGACATGTATGTCTCAATTATATGGGAATCATAGACTTTTGGTCTTGTTCAATGTATCATATATATTCCTTGAATCAAATTGTAAGTTAGGCTGAGACCAGTCTTATAACTGGGAGCATGCTCCATTAAAGTACCAATAATTTTAGTATACATATGATATTCTACCTAACTCTCCTTTGCCTTTATTTAGGGGGAATTATAGATAAGATGTGATATTTACGTTAACCATATTTAGTTTGGTTATTCTGTTATAACCATTGTTACTGCAGTTATCAAATAACGATAATAATTATAGGGTAATAGATGGGGTGAAATTTATAAGAGGGGATAGATTAGATCCTCTAGTGGGTAGAATTCTCCTTTTCTTTTTAAGACATGTTATTCATGAAATTGATAATCTTCCACTTCAGGAAATCTTCTCCCTTTAGTCTATGAAATGTATTTGAAACCCATAATCTTCATTCCGTTTGATCCCCTTCTATGCTATTGGGATCCAGATCTTTCTGATGGAAAGAACGCACGGTAACATTAGTAAACAACACTAGTAGTTAATTCAGGATGCAGTAAAATCTATTCCTCTTGTGAGAACTAACCAAAAAGTAGTTAATTCAGAAGAAGCAATCAAGCAACAATCAATAAATAAATGCAGCCACAATCACAAAGAATAGACGCAGAAAACCTCCAAATTTCTGTTGATCACGCACTTCCCTAAAATGCTGATTACATTTTGGTTCTATCCAATGCTACAATATATTGATTCCTTATGTGTTCATTGACTTAATTCATTATTTGGGTAAAAAATATTTATCTTCTTGTATAGGAAAGGTGGAAAACCCATTTAAATGCAAATAGGTAGTACATATCCAATGCTGGATTTACATTTCCCTAAATGAGCAGAGTGTCTTGTTTGGCAACAGAAGATTTGTTTGTCCCAATACATGAATATAAAAGTGGAAGGGTTGGAAGAATCTCAGCACTCAGAGAATCCAAGAAAATGAATAACATTCAATTGGGCAAAGTCTCTGTAGTCCAATCTTTGACACCAGAAGAAAATGCAGCCCAGATGAGAAGAAGAGCTTCCAAGGCAAAAGAGGTTGAGATAGAAGAAGCAGGTGTTGCTGTTGTATGGGATTGTGGAAGCTCTTTGTATGACTCTTATGAATTGGCATGTATCACTCAACTTATTGAAAGGTGTATGATGGGCATGCCATATTCTCCGAGTCTATCAAATCCAATCACTACCCAATTCTCTAATGTAGAGGAAGTGAATGGCGGCAAGGGAAGTGCCAAACGTTCTTCAATTGCATCATCGATGAAAGGGTTGTGGAAGAGGAAGGAAAAGACCAAGAAGAAATCTGGGTTTCTTGGCTTTTTTAGATAGGATTTGTTTTGGGGATGTATTAGAGAAAATAAATGATCAATAAAACATGTAACAAGTATCCATGATTGCTGTTTATATTGCTTATGTGAAATGTATCGTGTACGTTTCAAATATTCTATAGGAATTGTTACTCCTTCCCTTTTGGACTCTGATCTCATAACTTGTTCTTCAATTGTACTGTGAATTGTGAGATTGAATTTCTTAGTCTAATTCCATTGTGTTTGTCCTTTCTTTATTACCGATGATGGTCATTTCTCAAATTCACAGGAAAAATACAATGTTATGTTATAAAGACATAGAAGTTGTCGAAGGGAAACCTTATCAAATAGCTTGAAGTACTAATACTTTCAGTATTCATATCCTCCTTTGCTTTTATTTAGGGAAAACTATAGATAAGAACTTTTTTAAGTATTATTATTATTATTATTTTTTTAATGTGAAGGCACAAAAGTTCGAATATGATTTTTTTTAATATTACTCAAACCTTTACCAAACAATATTTAGTGGTTTCATTCCATATGATATTTTTGTTAAACAATAGGACTTAAACTATCTCTTATTGCAGAATCTCCTACAAATTAAGAAAAATAGTATTAATGGGTTAATCAAATTAGTATATTTGTTTTAAGTAAATGTGATGCAGATTGTTTCCTATAAAATTCTCATTTTCTTTTTAAGATAGTGATTAGTGAAATGGATTATCTTCCATTTCCTGCCTCTGCTAGTGGGAATGTGGGATCAAGAACTTTTATAAATTGCCAACACAGGTTTGGTCAAAATATATGGCACTTAAAAAAGAATAATAAAATATTGTAGAAAATTTTCAAATTATTTCATTCTAGAGTGGAAGGTATTTCTACAAAATTGTGGTACCAAATACTTCAATTTTATATATAGTCAAAATGAAATTTCACAACATAACTCAACCTCGTTAGTGTTTACATATCTCTTTGTCTATAGCTTGATGGTTTTTCTTTATTTTTTTTATTTGTACATAAATCGTGAGTTTAGAAATGGAATAATTAATAATGCTTACATAGTTACATAATATAATTAAATTTCTCACTTAGGCGCTAATTATATTTCATTTCGATTCATTGTTTCTTATATTAAATAATGGTTAACAAATAACAATAACATTGAGGGTTTAAGAAATTGGGTATGCCAATAGAATTTTTTCTTTGCTACAATTTTTTTTTTTCTCTAAAAACTTGAGAAAAGTGAAATAAAAGAAAAAAAGTCTTTCTTGTTTCATCGATTTATGCAGAACNAAAAGAAAAAAAAGTCTTTCCTGTTTCATTGATTTATGCAGAACACAACAAGCTAATTAATCAAATAAGAGGAAGCAAAACACAAGCCTAGGAAAAGTTCAAAGCATCATAGTCAATGAGCCAAAAAGTAAAAAGGAAGCAAGAAGGAAACGACATGTAAATTTCTTCTTACTTTTTGGGGGAATCTAGGAAAGACCAACCATATCTGGTTACAATTCATTTATTCATTTGTTTAAAGTTAAGAAAGCACGAACGAAACGACATGTAAATTTCTTCTTTCTTTCTGGGTAGAAGGACAAGCGAATATTTACCCAATCCCAGATAGAAAAAGGAGAAAGGTCAAAACTTGATTCTAGCTTGCCTTCATAAAACCTGCTTGTTTCCCGGGAAAATACAGCAGTGTTCTGGATTCAAGTTTAAACAGAGATATACATATTCAAAGTGCTTAAATTTTGAAACTTTTCCATTTGGGTATTGAGATTTTATAGTTTGGGTTGAGTTATGGCAGCAGAATTTGTTGGGGGAGCTGCTTTAGGAGCTGTATTTGGAGAATTGCTGAAGGCAGCGTTAGAAGCGAAGGACAAGGCCACAATGTTCAAAACCACCATGGCTCGGCTCCAAGCTACCCTACAATCAATAGCCCCTATGATCAAAGAGATAGAACAATACAACAATGTATTGGATCGCCCAAAGCAAGAAATAGAAAGCTTAATCAGATTAATGGAAGAGGGGAAGAAGCTTATCCACAAATGCTCAAGCATTAGTGGCTGGAGATTGCTCTCTAGAGTGCATTACATGAACAAGATAATAATCTTTGAGGTGTCTCTTGTGAAGTTTTTCAATGTTGATTTGCAAGCTCAGATGGCAAGGGATCAGAAGGAGACCCTTTTAGAAGTCAAAAAGATTCACGCGACAATGGTTGTGCGAAACGACAACAACGAAGACAGAGGAAAAGAGGATCGGTGTGGGACTATTAGTGTAAACCCAGCTCAAGCATTTACAATGGATGTGAGGGAGTTGAACATCAAGTGCTCACCAGTGTTTATACGTTATTTCTCCATTTCTCTTTCTATAATTCTTCTGTTTTGGTCCATTGGATCTTGGCTGCGCTACAAAAATAACCCATTTCTTGTCTGATTAGGAACTGAACAGAGTTTTGGAAAAGAAATTGCCACCTGATAATTCGCTTGCAACTTTTTCTCTGCTTTTTGTATCACTCAAACCTTATGCAGCAGAACTTTCCTAAAATGCTGATTTCATTTTGGTTCAATGCATGTTCTTATCCAATGCTACAATATCCTGATTCCTTTTTTGCTTATTGTCTTAACTTATTATTTAGATAAATGATCGCAATGTTAGGAAAACCCATTTAGATACAGATGCACTCGTCATACAAATGTAATGTTGGATTTATATTTCCCTAAATAAGCAGAGTTCCTTGTTTGTCTCATTGAATGGCCAAGCTGAGTATAAAAGTGGGACACTTGGAAGAACTAATCTTAGCACTCAGAGAATCCAAAAAAATGAATATCACTCAGAGTGGCAAAATCTCTTTGGGCCAATCTTCGATTCCAGAAGAAAATGCAGCCAAGATGAGAAGAAGAGCTTCTGAGGCAAAAGAAGATGAGATAGAAGAAGCAGGTGTTGCTATATATGGGTCTATAAGAACCTTATCAAACATATTGAAGTGCCAATACTTAACATTTTTCTATTTGTGTTTTTGGACATTAATTTCGTCATAACCAAGTCATTGATTGTCACCTAATTAAGATTTTGATTGTATGTTACATTCATTTCTTTAAACCCTGATTAAATTCTTTCAAAAATGTCCCCCTTTTGTTTAGTTTGTTTTTGAGACACCCAATTAAATTTAGACCTGAAATCTGTGTGACAATATTGTAGAATTTGTAAGTACCCCACTTATGGACTCAAAACTTGCATCATTCAGTACATTAAAATTAAAATTTTCAGAAGGGTATACGCTTATTAATATATTTTCACGTAAGAAAATTTTTCTTGAAACTAAGGGATCTTTTGAGATATTCTTAAAAAAAAAAAAATCGGAATATTTATTTTTTGAGTGTTTTGTTTTTGGTTATGGAGGTTTATGTCTCTGAAACTACTCAAATTTTTTATCATTAAATCACACCTAATGATTTTTTTAAATATCTTCTTTTTGTAGCTGTAGGGTGGTCATTTTTTCAAATTACTTTAAATGAATAAAATTAGTCTTGATGCGATGCAACAATGAATTGGTGAATGAATGAATGGTGGAGGGTAATTGATAAATTGAGCAGGGTTATTCACAATGAACGCCAAATGAGGATGAGTGGTGGATAGATACTGTAGTGAGCCTATAACTGTTGTATACTCAGTGACAATTGAGAGTGGAGCAGGAGCACCATCATCAAGTCGCAATGCAGTAGAATCAAATCCCATGATTCTCTGATTTAATCAGCCATAATTGCTGCACCAAGTATGCATGGTTGGTTATTAAGATTGAGTGATTGCTGCAGATTTAGTGCAGTAAAGCCAACATCATGCACTCCAAGGTGATTGGTTATATTATTCTTTGTAGAGTGTTCAATTCATCAAGTTGGTTTTGCTTCTCTATGCTTATTTCTTAGTGTGCTTAATTGTTTCATTGTAAAATGCAGAAGGCAGAAAACAACAGTGTGGCTCAGAGGGAGGTGGTTTTGGGTGTCTTAGTACGCTGCTGCAAGAAATGCACTACATCAGCTAAAAAAGCAGAACACAACGTCAAAGGTGAGCCATGGATGAAAAATTCTTCGATACATTTCCAGTAATGCTCCTGTAGACACATAAAAATGTAAAAAACTCACTTTTCATGTATCTATAGAAACATTAGTCTCAGTGTACCTAGATACTCCCCATGATACACATAAGATTATTTATTATTACCGAATATTAGGTAACACTAATTTTTGAGACCATTCATTAGCGTATTACATGCTAACAATCTGGTGTGTGCTCTCTAGGTGTTAAATCTGTAACTGTCAGAATTCGGGAAAATACGGATAAAGATTTAGTAACAGTGAGAGCGACGAAGGAATTGGATGTGGAAGAACTGATAAAATATGTGAAGTCCAAGCTAAACCGAAAATATGTTGACTTCATCTCAGACACGCCTTTGAAACAACAGTGAACTGTTTGTGCTTTAGTTTCTCTTCCTTTGGATGTTCTTATACATAATGAGGAGAGAACTAGCTGGGTTTTACAGTACAACTGGGCTTGTAAATACTCATAAATAGAACGGTGATAAGAATTTAATTAAAACTTCAATTCTACTTTTTAAATTTGTTTTGCTAGATAAACTACTATGGATTAATTTCTTTGAGGTATATTCTTAATTTTTCAATCATTTCTTGCTGTTTTAGCTTTGTGGATGATCGGGTGCTCTCATTTGCCAATATTTTTTTTTTCCTTTCTTCATCAAATTACTTGCACCTTATACAATATTACTTTAAATTGAGGATAATATGCTCAAAACAATAAGACTATTAGACACGCCCGTGTTAGTATTGCAGCTTGTATAGGAAGTTAGCTACATTGACAGATAATTGATTTAGTTAGTTAGTTATTTTTGCTTCAATATGATTGGTTGAAGTTATTATTTACACGTCAGCGATAGGTACTATATATTTCTCTTTGATATGGGTTGTATCAATTCAATTTAGTTGAATACATTTTTCACTCTCTTCACATCTTCTTCATCTCTCTCTCTCGAGTATCTCTGCTGTAATATGGTATCAGAGCAGCACTCGCTGCAGTGAAGAATCAGAGTTTTTTTTTTTATTAACAATGGCGACTGGATCCATGGAAGACATGTCCAGCCCATTCTTCTTACATCCATCCGATTCCCCAGGATCAGTTCTTGTTTCTCAGCATCTCAATGGAGAAAACTACAACTCCTGGTGCAGGGCGATGAAAATGGCACTCATGGCCAAGAACAAGCTTGGGTTCGTTGATGGCTCTATTACACAACCTGATCGATCAAACACTGCAACGTTTCTAGCCTGGCAGAGGAATAATAATGTTGTGGGATCGTGGTTGTTAAATTCAATTTCAAAAGAAATTGCTGCTAGTGTGATATACTCCACTACTGCTACTGAAATCTGGAATGATCTGCAAGAAAGATTTCAGCAGCAAAATGGTCCAAGAATCTACCAATTAAAGAAGGAGGTGATCAATCTCACACAAGGGGCTTTATCCGTTGGACAGTACTTCACCAAACTCAAAGGTATTTGGGAAGAACTGGGTGAATATAGGCCAATGCATTCCTGCACATGTGGCGGAGCCAAGCCATTGCTTGATCATCTCCATCAAGAATACGTTTTATGTTTCCTTATGGGGCTGAATGACACTTTCTCCCAAGTCAGGGGTCAAATTCTATTGATGGATCCTTTTCCCCCCATCAATAAGGTTTTCTCTTTGGTTATTCAAGAAGAAAAGCAAAGGGAGGTTGGCAGTCAACTGCATCAATCTGACGCACAAGCTGCCTATGCAGTCTCTCACTCTCACTTCAGGAACAATTCTGACAGCAAGCAAAAATTTGCCAAGAAAGATAGACCTCTATGTGCATACTGTGATGTTCTTGGTCATACGAAAGACAAGTGCTATAAACTTCATGGTTATCCACCAGGGTATATACCAGGGTACAAGAAAGGCAGACAAGCTGGAAATGTGAATCAGATCTCCACAGTCAATCACCATGAATCCATTGAATCTCCTCTGGAAATGTCATTACAGCAGTACCAGCAATTGATTCATTTGCTTCAGAACCAATTGTCACAAGCTGCTATACCGGATGTGGACAACTCTCTAGAGTCAATCCCCACTAGTATGATTCTTTCCACCATTGATAAACATTTTGTTATTCATCCAAACTCTTGGATCATTGATTCAGGAGCCACATCACACGTCTGCTACTCCATGAATTTTTTCACTTCTTACAAATCTTTGCACAATCAATTTGTCATTCTTCCAAACAAATCGAAAGTTTCAGTTACAGCTATTGGCACAGTTCAATTATCACATGATTTTCTATTACACAAGGTCCTTTACATTCCAGATTTTCATATCAACCTCATATCAGTAGCAGCTTTGTTAAAACATTCCTTGTTAACTATTACTTTCCACTATGATTCCTTCCAAATCCAGGATCCCACAAGATCGAGGATGATTGGCAGGGGTGATATGTGCGGAGGTTTATACATTTACCAAGCCAACTGGGCCACTCAACAAGCTTCTGCTGATATAGGAAAAATCCATACTGTTCAGAACCATACACCTAAATCTCTTGTAGTCACTCCTTCTATTTTTCAGTCTTTCAATAATTCAAGATGTACTTCAGAGTTACATACTTCCAATCATGCTCCACTGTGGCATGCTAGATTAGGACATTTGTCTGATAAAATCTTGAAATTACTCAGTAATAAACTTTCTTTGACTTCTTCACAGCATTATTCTTCTCATTCTTGTCAAATTTGTCCCCTTTCAAAACTTCGAAGAATGTCTTTCACTTTACATAATAACTTGTCCACACATCCTTTTGATCTTATACACTGTGACATTTAGGGACCATATCACCAGCTCACTCATGATGGTAAGGTTTATTTTCTCACAATTGTTGATGACTGTACGAGGTTCACTTGGGTTTATCTGTTAAAACAGAAGTCTGAAGCTACTACTTCTATCATTCATTTCTTTGCCATGATCAAGACTCAATTTGGAAAACCTATTAAGCAACTGCGTTCTGATAATGCCAAAGAATTGGCTTTGACAAATTTCTTGCAAAA
Source organism: Cercis canadensis (assembly GCA_003255065.1). Lineage (NCBI taxonomy): Eukaryota > Viridiplantae > Streptophyta > Magnoliopsida > Fabales > Fabaceae > Cercis > Cercis canadensis. Next base: position 95,000 of record QAOA01004151.1, read on the forward strand.
GGAAGGGACCCTTCACCAGTTTTCCTGTCCATACAAACCTGAGCAAAATTCAGTGGTGGAAAGGAAACATCAACACTTGCTCAATGTGGCCAGATCTTTGATGTTCCAATCTAGCATTCCTTTAAAGTTTTGGGGAGAATGTATAGCCACAACAGTCTTCCTTATAAATAGAATTCCATCCTCACTGCTCAATGGTGAAACACCTTTTCAACTCCTTTATAACAAGGAACCCAACTATGTTGCATTAAAGGTCTTTGGTTGTCTCAGTTTTGCTTCAACTCCTTTGCATACTAGGAACAAATTCTCTCCACAAGCTGTACCTGCCATTTTCATGGGATATCCTCTTGGGTTCAAAGGTTACAGATTATATAACCTTCAGACTAGGAAATTCTTCATTTCCAGAGATGTGACTTTCATGAGGATGTTTTTCCTTTTCAGGCATTACCAAACACACCTGAGGCACTTGATTTTTTTCATGATGTGGTCATTCTAAATTCTCACCATGAGAATAATCCTCCTATTACTACCAATACCACACCTGTTACCACAAATACTATTGTCCCTTCTTCTCCTATTACAAGTTCAGTTGACACTGATATTGGCACTACTACAGAACCTGTGCTTACTACAGACCCTGTGCTTGCTCCAAACTCTTCAATAGCTGCCACCACTGCTCCTTAAACCCAATCCCCTCGCAGGACCAGCAGAACTGTCAGACCTCCCACTTATTTGCAAGATTACGTATGCTCCATGTCCCACTCCAACATTTCCTATCCAATCGAGAATGTGGTGACCTATTCCAAATTATCACCAAGCTACAGGTAGTTCATTCTGTAGGTGTCCACCATATATGAACCTCAGTTTTATCATCAAGCAGTGAAATACCCTGAGTGGCAAACAGCTATGAAAGAAGAACTTGATGCCTTTGAAGCAAACAACACTTGGTCAGTGGTCCCTCTTCCACAGGATAGACATACAGTTGGGTGTAGATGGCTCTACAAAGTCAAGTACAAAGCTGATGGTAGCCTTGATAGGTACAAAGCTCGCTTGGTTGCCAAGGGCTACACTCAACAGACATGGATTGACTTTATGGATACTTTTTCACCTGTTGCCAAGATTACTACAGTTAGATTACTACTTTCAGTTGCAGCAGTCAAGAAGTGGACTATGATTCAGTTAGATGTGAACAATGCCTTCTTAAATGGGGATTTGTTTGAGGAAGTATACATGCAACTCCCTCTGGGCTACACAGTTAAGGGGGAGCACATGGTGTGTAAGCTCAACAAGTCTCTCTATGGCTTGAGACAAGCTTCTCGACAGTGGTTTCACAAGTTTTCCACTACATTAATCCAGAATGGTTTTTCTCAATCTTACAGTGACTACTCTCTTTTCACCATTGGCAGAGGTGACACACTAGTCCTACTCCTCGTTTATGTTAATGACATAATCCTTGCAGGTCCTACTCCCTCCATTGTTCTTAAAGCTCAGCAACTATTACAACAGTTGTTCAAACTCAAAGTTCTTGGAGACTTGCGATATTTTCTTGGCTTGGAAATAGCTCATTCTACACAAGGCATTTCTCTCTCACAGAGGAAATATGTGTTACAATTATTAGAAGACACTGGTTTCTCTGCAGCCAAACCTCTGCCACTTCCCATGGAACCCAAGTTAAAACTCAATCGAACTGATGGAGATCTCTTACCAGATCCTTCTCTGTATAGAAGGTTAATTGGTCGCCTCATGTACCTCACCATTTCTAGACCAGATATCAGTTACACTGTCAACAAGTTAAGCCAGTTCATGTCTAGTCCTCGCACTCCTCATCTGGCTTCTGTTCATCACCTTCTACAATATCTCAAGTCATGTCCAGGTCAAGGCTTGTTTTTTCCTTCCACCTCCTCACTCAAAATCTCAGCATTTGCTGATGCAGATTGGGGAAGTTGTGTTGATACACGTAGATCCACAACTGGCTACTGTGTTTTCATTGGTAATTCCCCTATCACATGGAAATCCAAGAGGCAGCCTACTGTTTCTAGATCCTCAGCAGAAGCAGAATATCGAGCACTGGCAGGGGTCACCAGTGAACTCTTGTGGCTACGACAGCTATGCAAGATTTTCGAAATACCAGTACCCTCAGTCATGGTTTTTTGTGATAATCAGTCTGCCATACACTTAGCTTCCAATCCTATGTCTCATGACAGGTCAAAACATGTTGACATTGATTGCCACTTCATCAGGGAACATGTTAATTCTGGCTTCATCAAGGTTGTCCATGTCAACACTCAACACCAGATTGCTGATCTCTTAACCAAGGCAGTGCCTGCAACTCAGTTTCGCTACTTACTATCCAAGATGGGAGTATTAGACATTTATCTCCCACCTTGAGGGGGAGTATTAGACACGCCCGTGTTAGTATTGCAGCTTGTATAGGAAGTTAGCTACATTGACAGATAACTGATTTAGTTAGTTAGTTATTTCTGCTTCAATATGATTGGTTGAAGTTATTATTTACACGTCAGCGATAGGTACTATATATTTCTCTCTGATATGGGTTGTATCAATTCAATTTAGTTGAATACATTTTTCACTCTCTTCACATCTTCTTCATCTCTCTCTCTCGAGTATCTCTGCTGTAATAAAAACACACAGAACAATACAAGAATCAATTTTGCTATGATCGGGTTTTTCTCTTGATTTTATTTAAGGGGATCAAATCTTTAACTTGAATACACCGACTTTGAATCTGCCCCACGGTCAAGATTGATAGAGCATTTCCAGTAACTACTTTCTAGAAAATCTAGGGTTTCCTTTTCATCCATATTATCTACTTCGTTAAAGATGACCCCTACCAACTTCTCTCATAATCAGCACTAACCAAGTCAACAAAGTACGATCAACCTGGCAGGTAATTATGGTTAATTTTTTTTATATATATCTAGTTTTTGAGATGACTAGTCACTATTAAATATCTAGTCTTCGGCTGAAATGTTTACATCAATTAATTCACTTAGTCTAACTAGTAGTATTATATAAATGTAATTAGATTTTTTTAATGTGAGCAAGTAAACTGGGCGGTGTAGGGCTTTGAAGTCCTTCCTCGTTGTTTTTGAGTTGGATCCTTTGAGAATCAAAACGTTCTAGTTAGCTAAGTTTTTCTCTTCAATTTCCCTTTTGGTTGAACTTAACCACTACCACAACCAAATTGCTCTCTCCCATTCAAACTTTCATGCAATAGCACACAGCAAAGCCGTTTTCAGAAGTCACCATCAAAGGAAGCAGCTTCATCTTTTCTTGTCCTTAATTAATTGTAAACATGGTGACATGGTTGGTGGAATTGATTTCTATCGGTCGGTTTTGTCGGTTTTTCGGTTTTGGCTTACACCCCTAGTTGGATTCAAAGCATTCAAAGAAAAAAGAAAGTTAGAAAAAAGGCATGACAATTTCTAGATCTGTTATTGAGCCAATAGTTTTTGGTCAGCTTAATATATACATTGAAGATTTATTATTTATTTATATTGAATTTGACGTGACAATTTATGAACGAGTTGCCTATTCTTTTAATTGAATGGTACAATTGTTATATAGGTTGTGTCTATTAAAAAAAAAATTGGAAAAAGTCTAAAAAATTCCTTCAACTATGTCCTATGTGCGGTTTATTCTAAAAACTTAAAAAACGTAGGAAAAATATTTTTGAATTTTTAAAATGTGCACTTTACTCTTATGATTTTGACGTTTGTCCATTAATGTGCACATAATGTGATTAATTTAAGCTATAATGCAATTTATAAAGGTATAAATAAAAATAAATTTATAAAATTGAGGTTAAAAAATAATATTTAGAGAGTTTTGGGGTTAAATGATAATATTCAAATTTCTTATTCCGTCTATTAATAGATAAACGTCAGGATCGTGGGGGTAAAGTGCATATTTTAAAAGTTTAAGGAGATTTTTCTTATGTTTTTTTTTAAGTTTTTGAGATAAACTGCATATATGACATAATTGAATGGGGTTTTTTGAACTTTTTCTAAAAAAAAATTGATATGAGAATTTATTGAAAGCCAATGACCCAAGAAGCTACAAGGAAATTAATTTCTCATCTTCCAAACATGAGCATAGAAATTTCTATGCAATGCGCAAAAGCTGATAAAATATAAAGAAATTAGTTATTGAGTGGATTTGGCCATATCAGTGTTATCAGATGAATTCAACTATGGTGGGCTTCATTCAAGATAAAGTACGTCAACGCCAGCAAACTATCTATGATTACTTTCTTTCTTCTCACTCTTTCTCTCTCCTCAATGACCCAAGAAGCTACAAGGAAACACCTATTCTTTTAATTGAATGGTACAATTGTTATATAGGTTGTGTCTATTAAAAAAAAAAATTGGAAAAAGTCCAAAAAATCCCTTCAACTATGTCATATGTGCGGTTTATTCTAAAAACTTCAAAAACGTAGGAAAAACATTCTTGAATTTTTAAAATGTGCATTTTACTCTTATGATTTTGACGTTTGTCCATTAATGTGCACATAATGTGATTAATCTAGGCTATAATGCAATTTATAAAGGTATAAATAAAAATAAATAGTGATTAATTTAGACTATAGTATAATTTATAAGAGTATAAATGAAAATAAATTTTTAAAATTTAGGTCAAAAAATAATATTCAAAGAGTTTTGGGGCCAAATGATAATATTTAAATTCCTTCTTCCGTCTATCAATAGACCAACGTCAGGGTCATGGGGGTAAAGTGCACATTTTAAAAGTTCAAAGAGATTTTTCTTACATTTTTTAAGTTTTAGGAGTAAATCGCATATAGAGCTTAATTGAAGAAAAAATTTTGAACTTTTTCCAAAAAAATTTGACATTGGAATTTATTTTCTTGTCATCCAAGAAAGCCAATGACCGAAGAAGCTACAAGGAAATTAATTTCTTATTTTCCAAACATGGGCATAGAAATTTCTATGCAATGCGCAAAAGCTGATAAAATATAAAGAAATTATTGAGTGGATTTGGCCATATCGGTGTTATCAGATGAATTCAACTATGGTGGGCTTCATTCAAGATAAAGTAAGTCAACGCCAGCAAACTATCTATTATTAGTTTCTTCTCACTCTTTCTCTCTCCTCAATGACCCAAGAAGCTACAAGGAAATTAATTTCTTATCTTACAAACATGAGCATAGAAATTTCTATGCAATGTGCAAAAGCTGATAAAATATAAAGAAATCAGCTATTGAGTGGATTTGGCCATATCGGTGTTATCAGAGGGCAACGTCTCCTTGTTCTTGGTGGTTGTCGAAATCTAGATCATCGTTGGTTGTTGGGATAATAATCATGGCGGTGCTGGAACTGCTTGGTCTTTGTCTGGAAGTTGGAATTCTAGCAGCAAAGTTTATTTCTAATACAAAGAGAGAGAGTAGCCATTCAGGATCCACGTCGCAAAGCAGTGCTGAATCACTGATTAGAGAAATGGAACCTCGTATCAGAGACATAAAAAACCTTAATGAAAAAATGGGTCGTCCAAGAGATGGAAATGAGTTAATCGCAAAATTGGAAGAAGGGAAAATGCTTGTTAGCAATCGTCCAAAAGATTACCAGAAGAAACTGGAGAAATGGGAGCACTCGTTTAGAGGGTTACTCTCCGCTGTTACACCGGTTGAGCTGGCAAGAGATGCGAAGGAGATTGCGTTCAACACCAGAGAGATTGCGGACAACTTGAAACAAATCAAAGAGCTCTTGCTTAATAAGAAAAGCCAAAGCCCCTCTGCTACTCATCTTCAACTCGATTTTTCTGTAGGTTTGTTTTATTTTATTTTTCGTTGAGGTCATTAATCTTTTTTTTTTTGTATGTTTATTTATTAATCTTTTCTGTGATCACACTGAAGGAGAAAGACTACAATGCGGTAATTTTGAATTACAAACATTGCCGTGAAAGAGTTAGTAAATCCTTGAGGTCGACGTCCATTAACCAAACTAAGAATGAAAAGATTTTTGTATGTTTATTTATTAATCTTTTCTGTGATCACACTGAAGGAGAAAGAATACAATACGATAATTTTGAATTACAAACATTGCCGTGAAAGAGTTAAATCCTTGACGTCGACGTCCATTAACCAAACTAAGAATGAAAAGGAGAAGGATCAGGGTGAAAAACTTAAACAAAGAAACACGGAGACAGGGAAAACAAGTGGCAGTCGCTCCATCATCATGCACTCAAAACAAGTGGGAGAAACAAGCATGCCATTCCGCACATCCATAATCAAGGGGGCCACTCATTATCAAATCCCAAAAATTGTTGACAATCATACAGTCAACATGCACTCAGAGGTGATTGATAGTGTAGTGTTTAATTGATCAACTTGATTTTGCTTCTCTATTCTTATCGCTTAATTAGGGTGCTTAAGTTCTTTCGTTGTATCATGAAGAAGCCAAAAAACAACACAATTGTTCTAAGGAAGGTGGTTTTGGCTGTCTTAGCACGTGATGAGGCTGGCAAAAAAATTATTGAGGAGACAGGCCGCTACATTAGAGGTGAGCCATAAATAATTTATTTTTAATTACATCGAGAGTAGTATCATTATAGATACTTGAAAGTGAACACACTTAAAATATTTCTTGCAATGAACATATATTGGACATAAACTATTTATTATTTTGTAACAGAAATTAATTTTTGTGGCTATTCATTAGCCTATTATGTACTGAAAATATGACATGTGCTTTTTAGGAGTTATATCTGCGAAAAGGGACGTGAAGCATAACCAAGATCAAGATTTAGTAATAGTGAAAGCGACGAAGGACTTGGTCTTGCAAGATATAATAGAGTATTTGAAAGAGAAACTTCACCCAAAGAAGGTCTATTTCATCTCAGACACACCTTGGAAAGAACATTAAATTGATTTTTTTTGCTTTAGTTTCTCTTCTCTGCGAATGAAACAATGCTTTAAGTTGGATTTCTATGCACCCAAGTATGTGATCTCTTTTTAGGTGTTTTTGTTAGAGATTTCGAGTTCAAATCTTGTTGGGAGCGAGTGTTGAGTGAAATAAATATTTGAGAAAAAATAAGCTACATCGTATTATATAGTATCTAATAAACCAAAAAAATAACTATTTGTAATATATATATATATATATATACCAATCTTTCTCCACACTAGCATTTTTATACAAATGTTACAACCTAGACCTAAGATCTACGTAGATTCAGATAATGCCGTGTAAGTAGCGTATAAAAAAAATTCAATTTGTCAATAGCATCATTCTTTTAAATCAAGTAAATGACATTACTCTTCATGTAATGAGTGAATATTTCAATTCTTAAAAACTAAAATCCACAAAATGATGCTTTAACTAGAAGAATACACATAGATGACATCTTCATTGGCCGGCCGATTAGCCGATAAGCATCAGCAATCCAATCATGGTTAATTTTTTTATATATGGTTTTTGAGACGACTAAATCATGATTAAGATTAACTATCTCGTCTTTGCTGGTGGCTGAATTATTTACATTAATTAAATGATTCAGTCTAACTTGAATTATATATATAACTACCATTAGATTTTTTAATGTGACCAACTACAAGTTCAAGGGATCCTCAATAAGATCTTAAAATGATGACTTCACCCAAAAGAAAAAAAATCTTAAAATGACGACACCTGAACGCTGAATAGATATGTGGTCCAATCTAGATGTTTATATAGATATTTATCTAATAAGCCCTTCCTTTACACTGAATAGACATGTAGGGCATTGAAGTTCTTCCTCGTTCTTTCTGAGTTTGTCCTTTGAGCATCAAAATATTCTAGCTAAGGGCCTCTTTGCTTTAGAAAACGTTTTCATGTTTTCATTTTCTATTTTTATTTCTTGAAATCAGTTTTCATTTTCATATTTTCATTTTAAAAAAATATGTTTGCTGAAATTTTTCTATTTCCATTCCCATTTCCATTCCTAAACCACATCATGTAACTTATCTTCTCCACATCCATCTTCCCTCTTACAAATACATTCTCTGGTGACGTTGTGCTTCCACCATAGCTCAGTGTAGTGGCAGCGCGTGTTTCCTGTCTTGGCGGAAATTAAAATCTGATTTAAAAGACTCAATGGATTTCCATAATCCCAATCCCCCATGCAAATCTCAAGCCCGTGGTCCATTAAATCCTCCATTGTAGATGTTTGTGGCAGATCGCAGAGATGAGGAGCGAAAGAGAACACGCGGGCCAAAAAAATAGTAAAGAAAGAGGCACAGAGATTAGAGAGACGGAGAGCGGTCGCCTCAATCCAATGTGTTGTTGTTGGTCGGAGAAGATGGAGCACGGCACTGGTTCAGTTTTCCACCAATTTAATTTCGAGAATGGAAGTGAGAGTGAGTAAGAGAGAGAGTGTATAGAACTTGAATACGGAAAAAAAAAAAAAAAGTTGATGGAATTGCAAAATTGTCACCGGTTAATTTTTGAAAACAGTGAAAACAACTTTTATACGTTTTCAGTTTTCCACCAATTTTTTGAAATATTTCCAATGTTTTCAATGAAAACATTTTCATTTACACTCAACCAAACATATTTTTAAGTTTATTTTCATTTTCAATGAAAATGAAAACAGAAAACAACTAAACCGAACGGACCTTGAGTTTTTCTCTTGATTTTCCCTTTGGGTTGAACTTAACCACAACCACATGAGAAACTAAACAGACTCGATCATTACATAACAAGAGTAGACGCAGTAGCATCTTGTTGATCCATTCTCCACCGCACTCACCTTTGCAAATTTCTCCCTCATTCAAACTTTCACCGAAGCACACCGCAAAGCCGTTTTCAGAAGCCACCATCAAAGGCAGCACTCAACATGGTCACAGGGTGGGTGGAATTGATTCCTCTTTTTCTTGAAATTGGATTCAAAGCATTCAACTATATTAGGAAACTGATGCTGAAGAAAGGGAGAAGCGATTTCGAATCCAAGTTGGAGACTGCCAACTCCATCCTAACGGAAATGGAACCTCTTATCGAACGCATGAAACAAGGTGAAGGTACAAATACAACGAGACCGGGTGTTCCAGAAGATATAAAAAAGCTGAAACAAACAGTAGAAGAGGGCAAGCAGCTTGTTCTCGAGTGTTCGGAAATCAAAAGATCTAAAGACATGAAAAAATACCACAAGAAAGTGGAGGAATGGATTGAGTCTTTTAAGAATTCGCTCTCTATTGCTATGTTCGGAGTTCTCATGGGCATGGCGTCAGACGTGGAACAAATTAAAAAGCTCTTTGCTCCTTCATCATCAAACCCCACAAATACACCTGCACCTGCACCAGCACCTGCACCTACACCTACCCACCTTGCCCGCTCATCAACAACTCCCACTTTCGGTAGGTTTTTTTGTTAGTTTGGGTTCAAAGATTTGCTTTTTCTTTTCCTATATATGCATCTTTAATTAATTTTTTCTGTGATCAAATTAATGAAGGAAGAAGACTACAAGATAGCATTTGGAAATTTCATTGATTGCGTCAATATATTTGGGGGATTAAAACCCCTCTTGCAAGGTGAGCCATATATTTTTATACTTTGATCTTATGCAAAATTCCAAATATGATAAAGGAGAAAGTAAGTATTAATTCAATTCAGGATTACGCTTATTTGAGAAATAATACATTGAAGCCATGAGCATATTATATTAGACCTTATAGATTACTATTGATAGGCATACACCACGTTCGCAAACATGCCTAAGCCACATCCCAAGTGTTGTGGCTAAGAGAGACAGAACGTAGAAAATGGTTGCATGCATGGTGCACATACAGGGCTATGCAATTAGGACTGGGTCAACTAAAACGTGGCTGCTATTTTGTTTCTTGTTGCTTGTTTCTAGCTTTCTGTTATTTCCTTTGTTGCATGTTAGCAACTTGTAGTGTGTTAGTGGGAGTACGTAGTTGAGTTGTAGCTATTTATAGGGCCACGGCTGTTAATGAAAGAAGAAGATTTTTGTTCAAAATATATCTGGGGTTTAATTCTCACCCTGAGAGAATATTATTTAGTTTCTTTGAGTTGCTGTATTCAGTTCTGACTGGGACCTAACAACTATTAATTGAAAGTAACATGTTTATCTTTCTCTTCCTCGTCTCTCTCATTTCTCTCTCTCTCTCTTCCCCGTCTCTCTCTCCTATAGCCATTTTCAATGTCCACCCCTTATTCATGTCTCTGACTCTAAGGCTACCATTCAAATTTTGTGACTCTACGACCTAATTGGACTAACCCAGGTGGTAGAATAGAAGCTAATGATTCAATAATGCTCAAGTAGCCTTTAGCAATTGTAATTTCTTCACCTGGAAACATTTGGTATTCGCGCTCTGCACAATAATCTAGAGTTAAAAGGTCACCAGCTGATGTAAATGTCCTCTGGGTGCTCTCATGCATTGCAAAGATTCCTTCTTCAAGTAACTTTCTGCTCTAGTTCCCATACCCATTGAGCTCCTCTTTTTGCTCTTTCACTAAAACAAAATATTTCTTGCAATGAACATATATTGGACATAAACTATTTATTAGCCTATTATGTACTGAAAATCTAACATATGGTTTCAGGAGTTATATCTGCGGAAAGGGTCGAGCAGCCAAACAAAGAAAAAGATTTAGTAATAGTGAAAGGGACGAAGGACTTGATCGTGCAAGATATAATAGAGTATTTGAAAGAGAAACTTTCTCGAAAGAATGTCAATCTCATCTCAGACACGCCTTGGGGAAGAAGGATGAATTGATTATGCTTTAGTTTCTCTTCTATGCAAATGAAACAATGTTTCAAGTGAGATTTATCCGCACCCAAGTATGTGATCTTGCACAGTGTTAATTGTTTTTTCCTTAAACGAACTCTTTATAGGTGTTTTAGTTACTTGAACAACTGCTAAAGTTCATATATGTGTTGTTAAATGGATCAAGAGTTAATATTAGTGAGTATCGAGACTTATGTTCTTGGGTTTTTCTCACAAATGGGATTCAGTATTATGTGAGTAGTTATTTCTATGAATTCATCTTCCTCAAATACACAATTAGAGACTATTTACTACTTATGAGCTAGTACTATTCTTAGGCATGGATAGCTTTACGGGGTTACCAAGTCCACACAATCAGTTTCTAGTTTAAAATATTCCCTTATAACGCAAAATGAAATGGCTATTAGTCGCCATCAAGCCCAACCCAAAGTCTTCATCTACATTATGCTTTTCTGGCTTTGCTTGGGTGCTTCTTTCGAATTTAACTCCTCATATAAATTTTTTTTATTGGTTTTTGTAGATATCCAATGCTTAGCCCAGGCCCATTTAGTCAAAGGCTCACACCAATAAACATGTATATGTCTTCCATATCCTCGAGGCTCCCCTATAAATAACCCCCATCACAAGAGGTACATTCATTCATTCAACACTAATACTTCATGCATTATTTGTTTGGACAGCTCTAATTTAAGCATCAAAGCTCGAATATTAACACCCAACCTTTAACCATTCCCTGTTTGTAGGTAAAACCCAATTGTCTCGATTGATTTACCACTCTAAATCAAGCATCATCAATTTTGATAACAATTCTAATTAAGACATTTTTTTTTGCCATTATATATGAAATTTAAGTTATTTTTTAGCTGGATATATTAAGTAAATGAAGAAGAAAACCCAGGATTCAATTTTACGAGAGATTACCTCAATCAGTTATATTGTGTGTAATATGTCAAATGAAGTCAGTTCATTGGATTACTAATTTGGAACCTTCAAATATGATGATTACGTAGCCATCTAATAATATGCTAATCTGACTAGCAATGTGTTGTTAACAAGGCTCTAATTCTTGCAAACGGGACAAAGCCAAATAAGTTTTTGAGATGGTCTTCAATGATAAATATATTTATGGTCTTAGTATATTTTTTAATCATGAATAATGGAGATGCAGTCAATATATAGGTGAATCTCAGAGCTTTATGCATAGGGTGGCTCCCCAATAGGTGGGTATTTATACTGCTCATAGAATAAATGCTTAAAATCCTAGCGCTAGAAGATATTGGAGAGATTATGTTTTTTTTTTTTTTTATTTTAATAGATATGATGGAGAGATTAGGTTTTAATTTTTCATTAGAGACTGAATAGGATTTAATCTTTTTTTTTATGTGATTTTTTTCACGAAATTATTTTGAAACTGTCCATATAACTATGAGACGTGATAGAAGGGATGATTGGCAGAAACTTCTTTATATATCACTTGGTATTTATTTATGCCACACACTTTTGTTATTAGGCTTTAATGGTTCGTTGACCTTGAGGACACATGAGTCATAGTTTTAAATTAATATAATAGAGAAATATAAATTAGATTGAATGCGTTGATTACGTAATTCCGTCACAACAATATTATATTTGCTAACTCTTTTACATGTTACCAATTGGCAATTACATTTAATAGGTTGATTCCTTAGTAATTACTAATTACATATGACATGGAAAAGTAATAGGGAGAATTAGCAAAGAAAGGAAGATAATTAAGGAAAATGTCTTTCAAGAACAGAAATGATCATGGTATTATTTGTTTCAGAGATTTTTGTTATGTTTCTTGTTTGGTAATTCTTCCAAAGTAATACAGTAGTAAGTTGGAGTAATATATATGACAGGACCTGAAAATTTTACAAGATGTAAGAAAATCATTTTCCAAAGAGATATTAGTGCATCGTTTCTTCTCACTCGTGTAACTGTGGTTGTGATAATCATGGCGGTGGTGGAATTGATTACTGTTAGTCTGGAAATTGGGATGGCAATATTCAAGTTTATTTCGGAAAGGAAGAGGAAGAGCAGCAATTTCGGATCCACCTTGGAAACCGTTGAATCCATCCTAAGAGAAATGGAACCTCGTATTACACACATACAGCGACTTCATGAAGAAATGGGTCGTCCAAAAGAATGGAAAGAGTTTATCAGAAAATTGGAAGAGGGCTACGAGCATGTTCGCAAGTGTTCCCAAATCCATGGCTATTCTCAGAAGAAAAAGTGGCAGAAGAAACTCGAGGAATGGGAGCACTCATTCAGAGGGTTGCTCTCTCTTGTTATGCAGCTTGACATGGTTAGAGATGTGAAGGAGATTGCATTCAACATGAAGGAAATCAAACAGCTCTTGCACCCTCATCATCAACTCGACTACTCCGTAGGTTTTTATTTTTTTATTTTTTAGTACTTGATTTTTTTTGTTCTCTTATATGTTTGAATAAATTCTTGTTGAATTGCATAAACAATGCCCAAATGTTATTTTTTTTACCTTTTAGTTCAGTTATTTTGCTTTTTTTTTTTAAAAAAAAAAAATTATTTTGGCTGGTTTTGAAATTGAAATCCCTCAGAGATGGGTCAAAATGCATTCGGGGAAAACGGAAACGCTCTCTCGCCTCTCGATCTCGAACAGACGCATGCACACAGCACTGAGCACTCTGCCCTCGCCATCGACCTCTCTCTCTGCTTCAGTCTTGTGACTCTTGTCCCTTGTCAACACTCCCTTGCTGGTAATCCCTCTCTCTTCTTCACTCTGAGTTCGATTGCCATAGCTGTAGTAATTTTTCTGTTTTGTTTTCCATCTGTGAATCAAATGCAAGAATGGGGCAGTTGTATGAAAATGTTACTGTGATTCAGAAATAATCTGGAGTATGTTTGTGTAAATGTTTTTTGTTTGTGTAAAACCAGAGTCCAAACATCCATCTATAGAGGAACAAGAAGCTCAGCAATTCCAAATTTGATTTGTACTCTTCTATCTGATTTTGATTCTGATTCTGGTTCTTGTGTTCTGATGAACAACACCCGAGGAGGGTGGAGTGTCTTGATTCTTGAGTTAGCGCTAAGGTAGCTAGGTAAGCTACACAAAGAGAAGAAGAAAACGATCTATTTATGCAGGGGTGAAATTGTAGCCAAAATAACACAGAACAGTAGAGAAAGCGAGAGATGTCAGTCTCTTGTATCTCTGTTCTATTCTGTTACCAAGGGGCGCATCTTAGCCGAGTGAGAGGGAAAGGTCCTTCAAAATGGTTTATCTCTTAATTCCCTGGGTAGTTGATTTATTTATTTTATTATAAATTTAAAAATTGTTTCCCAAGTGCTTACTATTTATTAATCTTTTTGGCTTTGGTGTGGGACGTGGTTGGAACAGAATATGAGTTTGCTTACTATTTTACTGTTTGTGTAAATGTTTTTTTTTGTTTTTTTGTTTTTACCAAATGGCAGCATTGGGACTGGAGAGAAAGCCAGGTGAAGAATTGGATTGTAATGGGGGTGAGTGCTATAGGTTGGCTTTCTTTAGGTGCTTAGGACTAAGAACTTTTATAGAGGTGACATTTACAAGAAATTCAGAGAGGAGGATAGAGTTGCTGAGACTGAAATGGCTGTTGCAAATAGAGACTAGTGATCTTTGGCATAGAATTATACAGTTTGTAACTTTTACTTAGATGATTGATTAAAGGAAATTTGGAAAAGAGTAGTGCAGCTATAGAAATCTCATGACTACTTATATGGTTTGTATTGAAAATTCTCCTTGTAATTTATCTTAGCTTTTTACTGTGTTTGCAACATAGTGTATGTGGCTATGCGCTTTAAAATTAAAGAATTATACAGTTAACTCTTCTAGTTTGTGTGCTTCTTCTCAGCATAATTATACAAAAAGCAAAAGCAAAATGCCAAATGTACAAGCATCTTACACCCATTTACAAGTGTTATATTATATATAAAAGCACCAAAATTTGCAAAACTTGGAATTTTATGGCCTCTAAGGTTGACTATCCTAATTTCTATGAGTACTATGTGTGAATGTATATTTTAAACGTGCTTTACATTGCTTTGTTTCAGTATTATTATATTTTTGATGTCCATTTGAGTATTGGTTTGCTTGATTTGATGGCCCGTTTTATCCCGCAACTTGAGGAGAGCTGGCCTGGGCTAATATTTAACTGGCTCAAATAAAAACGAACTAATTTGACCCAGTTCAAATTGGCCCGTGGCTGAATGGACAGGGCCAAAATGGGCCGGGCTGACCATTTCCCACCTCTAAATGTAATTAGATTTTTTTAATGTGACTATGTGAGCAAGTAAACTGGGCGGTGTAGGGCTTTGAAGTCCTTCCTCGTTATTTTTGAGTGGGGTCCTTTGAGAATCAAAACGTTCTAGTTAGCTAAGTTTTTCTCTTCAATTTCGCTATTGGTACCACTACCACAACCAAATTGCTCTCTCCCATTCAAACTTTCATGCAATAGCACACGGCAAAGCCGTTTTCAGAAGTCACCATCAAAGGAAGCAGCTTCATCTTTTCTTGTCCTTAATTAATTGTAAACATGGTGACAGGGTTGGTGGAATTGATTCCTTTCTTTCTTGAAGTTGGATTCAAAGAAAAAAGAAAGTTAGAAAAAAGGCATGACAATTTCTAGATCTGTTATTGAGCCAATAGTTTTTGGTCAGCTTAATATATACATTGAAGATTTATTATTTATTTATATTGAATTTGACGTGACAATTTATGAACGAGTTGCCTATTCTTTTAATTGAATGGTACAATTGTTATATAGGTTGTGTCTATTAAAAAAAAAATATTGGAAAAAGTCCAAAAAATTCCTTCAACTATGTCCTATGTGCGGTTTATTCTAAAAACTTCAAAAACGTAGGAAAAACATTCTTGAATTTTTAAAATGTACACTTTACTCTTATAATTTTGACGTTTGTCCATTAATGTGCACATAATGTGATTAATCTGGGCTATAATGCAATTTATAAAGGTATAAATAAAAATAAATTTATAAAATTGAGGTTAAAAAATAATATTTAAAGAGTTTTGGGGTTAAATGATAATATTCAAATCTTTTATTCCGTTTATTAATAGATAAACGTCAGGGTCGTAGGGGTAAAGTGCATATTTTAAAAGTTTAAGGAGATTTTTCTTATGCTTTTTTAAGTTTTTGAGGTAAACTGCACATATGATATAATTGAATGGGAGTTTTTGAACTTCTTCTAAAAAAAATTGATATGAGAATTTATTGAAAGCCAATGACCCAAGAAGCTACAAGGAAATTAATTTCTTATCTTCCAAACATGAGCATAGAAATTTCTATGCAATGCGCAAAAGCTGATAAAATATAAAGAAATTAGTTATTGAGTGGATTTGGCCATATCAGTGTTATCAGATGAATTCAACTTCATTCAAGATAAAGTACGTCAACGCCAGCAAACTATCTATGATTACTTTCTTTCTTCTCACTCTTTCTCTCTTCTCAATGACCCAAGAAGCTACAAGGAAACACCTATCAGGTGCTCCTATACAATACAGAAGAAACAGCTCCTTGAAAGGGACATACATGGGCAGTTCATGACAATATTCATTTTGCCATTTTTGCCTAGTTATCTTCAGCTTTCCTATACTTCAACAAAGAGAATGTTTAAATACGAGGATGCTATCTTAAAAACTAAAATCCACGAAATGATGCTTTAACTAGAAGAATACACAGAGATGACATCTTCATTGGCCGGCCGATTAGCCGAGAAGCATCAGCAATCCAATCATGGTTAATTTTTTTATATATGGTTTTTGAGACGACTAAATCATGATTAAGATTAACTATCTCGTCTTTGCTGGTGGCTGAAATATTACATTAATTAAATGACTCAGTCTAACTTGAATTATTTATATAACTACCATTAGATTTTTTTTAAATGTGACTATATGAGCAAACTATGTTTAATTGGACTACAAGTTCAAGGGATCCTCAATACGATCTTAAAATGATGACTTCACCCAAAAGAAAAAAAAAATCTTAAAATGACGACATCTGAACGCTGAATAGATATGTGGTCCAATCTAGATGTTTATATAGATATTTATCTAATAAGCCCTTCCTTTACGCTGAATAGACATGTAGTTCTTCCTCGTTCTTTCTGAGTTTGTCCTTTGGGCATCAAAATATTCTAGCTAAGTTTTTCTCTTGATTTTCCCTTTGGGTTGAACTTAACCACAACCACATGAGAAACTAAACAGACTCGATCATTACATAACAAGAGTAGACGCAGTGGCATCTTGTTGATCCATTCTCCACCGCACTCACCTTTGCAAATTTCTCCCTCTCATTCAAACTTTCACCGAAGCACACCGCAAACCCGTTTTCAGAAGCCACCATTAAAGGCAGCACTCAACATGGTCACAGGGTGGGTGGAATTGATTCCTCTTTTTCTTGAAATTGGATTGAAAGCATTCGACTATATTAGGAAACTGATGCAGAAGAAAGGGAGAAGCGATTTCGAATCCAAGTTGGAGACTGCCAACTCCATTCTAACGGAAATGGAACCTCTTATCGAACGCATGAAACAAGGTGAAGGTACAAATACAACGAGACCGGGTGTTCCAGAAGATATAAAAAAGCTGATACAAACAGTGGAAGAGGGCAAGCAGCTTGTTCTCGAGTGTTCGGAAATCAAAAGATCTAAAGACAAGAAAAAATACCACAAGAAAGTGGAGGAATGGATCGAGTCTTTTAAGAATTCGCTCTCTATTGCTATGTTAGGAGTTCTCATGGGCATGGCGTCAGACGTGGAACAAATTAAACAGCTCTTGCTCCTTCATCATCAAACCCCACAAATACACCTGCACCTGCACCTGCACCAGCACCTGCACCTACCCACCTTGCCCGCTCATCAACAACTCCCACTTTCGGTAGGTTTTTTTGTTAGTTTGGGTTCAAAGATTTCCTTTTTCTTTTCCTATATATGGATCTTTAATTAATTTTTTCTGTGATCAAATTAATGAAGGAAGAAGACTATAAGATAGCATTTGGAAATTTCATTGATTGCGTCGATACATTTGGGGGATTAAAACCCCTCTTGCAAGGTGAGCCATATATTTTTATACTTTAATCTTAGAGTAAAACTTATTTTTCGTTCTTGAAATATTGCTTCAGTGACACTTTAGTCTTTGAATGATTTTTAGTGACAAATTGGTTTTTGAAAAATCATTTCGTTGGTCATTTTAGTCTTCCGCTAGAGTCCATTAGTAGGACTTAACAGAAAATATCACGTGGCATGTTAAGTGTTGACGTAGTACATTAAAAAAAAATTAAAATCTCTCATTTCTCTCTCTCTTCCTCTCCTATCTCATTTCTCTCTCTCTCTTCCCCGTCTCTCTCTCCTATAGCCATTTTCAATGTCCACCCCTTCTTCATGTCTCTGACTCTGAGGCTGCCATTCAAATTTTGTGACTCTACGACCTAATTGGACTAACCCAGGTGGTAGAACAGAAGCTAATGATTCAATAATGCTCAAGTAGCCTTTAGCAATTGTAATTTCTTCACCTAGAAACATTTGGTATTCGCGCTCTGCACAATAATCTAGAGTTAAAAGGTCACCAGCTGATGTATATGTCCTCTGGGTGCTCTCATGCATTGCAAAGGTTCCTTCTTCAAGTAACTTTCTGCTCCAATTCCCATACCCATTGAGCTCATCTTTTTGCTCTTTCACTGAAACCCAGTAAGCATCAAGGCCTTGTCTCAGAAAAGAACCAACACTTAGATTCTGACAGCCACCGTTGGCTGTTGAAACCTTGGAAGCTTTAGCTGCGAGCTTATAATAACTGTAAAGTTCACTTCTTTCACTATCTTCTCTTCCCCGTCTCCTCTACACTTTTCTCGCTTCAACTTAGGCGAGAGAAAGACCAGTCAAACAGGTTCCGGTCATGAGTTAGCAATCATGGTGCAATTACATCCACCGATGGACCTCTCAATTCTCATTAACCAAGAAACCAAACCCACTCTCTTCCTCTTATATAAACTACTCCACAACCTCATCTTGAAGGCATCAATCCTAAGTTCATGGACTAAGTTTTCTGTCTTCATGTGGAGTACATGCCCAAGTACCCCTTCACCGAGTTGACTCGATATGAGTTACATGTACCCTTCTCTTCATCACCGAGTTGACTCAGTTACATGTACCCCTTCATTTTTGCCATGCACCAGTCACCCTCCATGTTCTCCTAAGTCAAGAAGATCTCATCGTGTGCTAAGTTCATGGACTAAGTCCACCCAAGGGGGAGAGTACTCAGCTAAAGACTACCACGATCCACCACCAACACCTTTGATCGATGCAGAGGAGCTAACAAAGTGGTCTTTCTATAGAGCCCTCATCGCTAAGTTCATAGCAACGCTTCTCTGGAAAGGAAGGTGTCACTAATTAGAGCTTTGCTGTACATAGTAGCACAGGTTGCTGGTGCTATTGCCAGTACCGGACTCACCAAGGGCTTCCAAAAGTCTTACATTAACAGGTAGGTGGTGAGGATGGCGGAGAGAGAGAGATTAGAGTGAGAGAGAGAGAGATGAGAGTGAGAAGGAGATGGCGGAGAAAGAGAGATGAGAGTGAGAGGGAGATGGAGGAGAGAGATAGATGAGAGTGAGAGGGAGATGACAGAGAGAAAGAGAGATGGGGAAGAGAGAGAGAGAAAAATGAGAAAGGAGAGATTTTTTTTAAAAAAATTAATGTGTTAGCACTTAACGTGCCACTTGACATTTTCTGTTAAATCCCACTAACGGACCCTTGCAGAGGACTAAAATGGTGGACGGAATGATCTTTCAGGGACTAAAATGTCACCGAAATAATATTTCAATGACTAAAAAAGGATTTACTCTTAATCTTATGCAAAATTCCAAAGATGATAAAGGAAAAAGTAAGTATTAATTCAATTCAGGATTACGCTTATTTGAGAAATAATACATTGAAGCCATGAGCATATTATATTAGACCTTGTAGATTACTATTAATTGGAAATAACATGTTTTACTCATAATAGCAGTTTAATGATTTAATTTAATGGCTAATTAATATAATATTTTTCTAACAATCTTCAGAATTTGATGTGTTGTCCAGGAGTTGAATCTGTGAGCACTGACAAAAGTGAGGATGCAAAAGAGTCGAAGCAAAGTATCCCGCAATTAGAAGAGAAAGCTAACCCAGAAAAAACAAGTCAAACTAAGAATGAAAAGGAGCATTTGGAGGTCGTCTCGCCTTCACCTGAGAAAGATGACCANAATTTAATGGCTAATTAATATAATCTTTTTCTAACAATCTTCAGAATTTGATGTGTTGTCCAGGAGTTGAATCTGTGAGCACTGACAAAACTGAGGATGCAGAAGAGTCGAAACAAAGTGTCCTGCAATTAGAAAAGAAAGCTAACCGAGAAGAAACAAGTCAAACTAAGAATAAAAAGGAGCATTTGGAGGTCGTCTCGCCTTTACCTGAGGAAGATGGCCATAATAAACTTAAACGAAGAAACCCGGAGATCACAAGGGAAACAAGTGGGAGTCACTCAAACCGAAAGGTGATAGTTATATATTATTATTCTTAGTAGGGTGTTAATTTAATAGATCAAGTTGGTTTTTTGCTTCTATATTCTTATTTCTTAATTAGTGTGCTTAAATTTTTTCGTTGTATAATGAAGAAGCCAAGAAACAACACAGTTGTTGATATGAGGAAGGTGGTTTTAGCTGTCTTAGCACGCGACAATGCTGGCAAAAAAATTGTTCAGAACACAGGCCGCTACGTTAAAGGTGAGCCATGAATGAAATTTTTTTATTTACACTGAAAATAATATTGCTATAGACACTTAAAATATTTCTCGCCATGAACATAAACTATTTATTATTTTGTAACACAAAATAATTTTTGTGGCTATTCATTAGCCTATTATGTACTGAAAATCTAACATATGGTTTCCAGGAGTTATATCTGCGGAAAGGGTCGAGCAGCCAAACAAAGAAAAAGATTTAGTAATAGTGAAAGGGACGAAGGACTTGGTCGTGCAAGATATAATAGAGTATTTGAGAAAGAAACTTTCCCGAAAGAATGTCGATCTCATCTCAGATACACCTTGGGAGGAACAATGAATTGGGCTCCGTTTGATTTCAATTTTTAAAAACTATTTTTTGTTTTTGAAAAAGATAAAACAAAAAAACTTGTTTGATAAAGTTATTTTTGTTTATATGTTTTAAAAATTTACTCTCAAAACATTGTTCTAAAAATAATAAAACAAAAACAAGAGATGATGAGTGTGTTTGAAAGTGTTTTTGTTTTTTTGTTTTTAAAAATATTTTTTGAAAATAGCTCTTTTTTGTTTTTGTTTTCTTGTTTTTAAAATAATTTTGTAAGAAAAAGTTTTTAAAATATGGTTTTGAAAACAGACATATCAAATAAATTTTTTTGTTTTATTGTTTTCAAAAACAAAAAACAGTTTTTAAAAATAAAAATCAAACAGACCAGATTGTTTTCAAAAACAATTTTTAAAAACAACAAAACAAAAACAGAATCAAATGCACCCTTGATTTTTATGCTTTAGTTTCTCTTCTATGCAAATGAACAATGTTTCAAGTGAGATTTATATGCACCCAAGTATGTGATCTTGCACAGTGTTAAAGGTGGGTAAATTGTAACAATCAGTTTTTCTGTACATAGAGATAAATATTGGCTTTTTAGTATATTATATAGAATAGAGTATATAATCTTGCTAAAAAAAAAAAAGAGAGAAAAGAGAACCATAAAGCTAACAGTGGAACCACACCTCCAACTGTCCCACTCACACCCCCACCTATCCAACTCACACCTCCACCTGTCTTTCTCTCTTAGTTCCTTAGCCTCCCGAACTTCAATTAACCTTGGTCTCTATTTTCCCTTTGGTCTTCAGCTCTTTACCTTTATCCTCTTTCTGATTTTTGGCTCACTTTCATGTTCGATTCTCACTTCCACCGAATTAGTGTGCCCAGCTGGAGAAGAGTTGGTTTCTCCTTCATTTTGCAAGCATTGAAGGGACAAACTTCCAAGTTTCAAGCACTCTGAAGCCTAAGGGTTAGTGTTGCTTTAGCATGAGATTATTAAGTGTTCTCATTTGTAATTTTCTGGGCTATTCTGATTGTCTCAATCACTGNTAAAGGATTATAATGTTAAATAACCCAAAACACAATCATTTTAGTCTTGCAAACTGTTTCTCTTCCTCTGCAAAAGTCTCTGTCTCTTCCTTTGCTAGTGTTCCTCTCTCTTCCTCTTCGGTATGTTTCTCTTCCCCTGAGATCTATTTCACTCTCTTCCCCTGCAATTTGTTTCTCTCTCCTCCTTGCAATCTGTTTCTCTCTCTTCCCTGCGATTTTTTTCTTTCTCTTCTGCTGTGATATCTTTCTCTCTCTCTCTGTGATTTCTCTCTGTCGCACGAACTCCGGGAATTGGTGACCGTTTCCAGAGCTTCACCTGCATATGTGCACTCGGCGATGGTCACCAATAATAGGTCCGTGATTGCTTATCTTTTGATTCTTTTTCAGTTTGTTTCGTACTGAAGGTCGAAAATTTCGTCCTTTCTGTCTGTTTCCTCCGAAAAGCACCGAAACCTGTATGTCTCCATGGAAACGGTAGAATTTCTGAACTGGAATGGAGTTTCGTGTCGTTCATCCACGAAACCGAAAAATTTCGGCCGTTTCGTCCGAAACGACACGACATTTAGTTCCCCGGTTATTTCTATGAATTCGTCTTCCTCAAATACACAATTAGAGACTATTTACTACTTATGAACTAGTACTATTCTTAGGCATGGATGGCTTTACGGGTTACCAAGTCCACACAATCAGTTTCTAGTTTAAAATATTCCCTTATAACGCAAAATGAAATGGCTATTAGTCGTCATCAAGCCCAACCCAAAGTCTTCATCTACATGATGCTTTTGTGGCTTTGCTTGAGTGCTTCTTTCGAATTTAACTCCTCATATAAATTTTTTTATTGGTTTTGATAACAATTCTAATTAAGACATATTTTTTTTTTTTTGCCATATTATATATGAAATTTAAGTTATTTTTTAGCTGGATATATTAAGTAAATGAAGAAGAAAACCCAGGATTCAATTTTACGAGAGATACCTCAATCAGTTATATTGTGTGTAATATGTCAAATGAAGTCAGTTCATTGGATTACTAATTTGGAACCTTCAAATATGATGATTACGGAGCCATCTAATAATATGCTAATCTGACTAGCAATATGTTGTTAACAAGGCTCTAATTCTTGCAAACGGGGACAAAGCTAAGTTTTTGAGATGGTCTTCGATCAGTGATAAAAATATTTATGGTCTCAGTATATTTTTTAATCATGAATAATGGAGATGCAGTCAATAAATAGGTGAATCTCAGAGCTTTATGCATAGGGTGGCTCACCCAATAGGTGGGTCTTTATACTGCTCATAGAATAAATGCTTAAAATCCTAGCGCTAAAAGATATTGGAAAGATTATGTTTTTTTTTATATGATGGAGAGATTAGGCTTTAATTTTTCATTAGAGACTGAATAGGATTTAATGCCTATCTTTTATTAATCTTTTTTTTTATGTGATTTTTTTCACGAAATTATTTTGAAACTGTCCATATAACTATGAGACGTGATAGAAGGGATGATTGGCAGAAACTTCTTTATATATCACTTGGTATTTATTTATGCCACACACTTTTGTTATTAGGCTTTAATGGTTCGTTGACCTTGAGGACACATGAGTCATAGTTTTAAATTAATATAATAGAGAAATATAAATTAGATTGAATGCGTTGATTACGTAATTCCGTCACAACAATATTATATTTGCTAACTCTGTTACATGTTACCAATTGNACTAAAAGTATCTAAGAAACCTCCCTTGGTATTTATTTATGCCACACACTTTTGTTATTAGGCTTTAATGTTTCGTTGACCTTGAGGACACATGAGTCATAGTTTTAAATTAATATAATAGAGAAATATAAATTAGATTGAATGCGTTGATTACGTAATTCCGTCACAACAATATTATATTTGCTAACTCTGTTACATGTTACCAATTGGCAATTACATTTAATAGGTTGATTCCTTAGTAATTACTAATTACATATGACATGGAAAAATAATAGGGAGAATTAGCAAAGAAAGGAAGATAATTAAGGAAAATGTCTTTCAAGAACAGAAATGATCATGGTATTATTTGTTTCAGAGATTTTTGTTATGTTTCTTGTTTGGTAATTCTTCCAAAGTAATACAGTAGTAAGTTGGAGTAATATATCTGACAGGACCTGAAAATTTTACAAGATGTAAGAAAATCATTTTCCAAAGAGATATTAGTGCATCGTTTCTTCTCACTCGTGTAACTGTGGTTGTGATAATCATGGCGGTGGTGGAATTGATTACTGTTAGTCTGGAAATTGGGATGGCAATATTCAAGTTTATTTCGGAAAGGAAGAGGAAGAGCAGCAATTTCGGATCCACCTTGGAAACCGTTGAATCCATCCTAAGAGAAATGGAACCTCGTATTACACACATACAGCGACTTCATGAAGAAATGGGTCGTCCAAAAGAATGGAAAGAGTTTATCAGAAAATTGGAAGAGGGCTACGAGCATGTTCGCAAGTGTTCCCAAATCCATGGCTATTCTCAGAAGAAAAAGTGGCAGAAGAAACTCGAGGAATGGGAGCACTCATTCAGAGGGTTGCTCTCTCTTGTTATGCAGCTTGACATGCTTAGAGATGTGAAGGAGATTGCATTCAACATGAAGGAAATCAAACAGCTCTTGCACCCTCATCATCAACTCGACTACTCCGTAGGTTTTTATTTTTTTATTTTTTAGTACTTGATTTTTTTTGTTCTCTTATATGTTTGAATAAATTCTTGTTGAATTGCATAAACAATGCCCAAATGTTATTTTTTTTACCTTTTAGTTCAGTTATTTTGCTTTTTTTTTTTAAAAAAAAAAAATTATTTTGGCTGGTTTTGAAATTGAAATCCCTCAGAGATGGGTCAAAATGCATTCGGGGAAAACGGAAACGCTCTCTCGCCTCTCGATCTCGAACAGACGCATGCACACAGCACTGAGCACTCTGCCCTCGCCATCGACCTCTCTCTCTGCTTCAGTCTTGTGACTCTTGTCCCTTGTCAACACTCCCTTGCTGGTAATCCCTCTCTCTTCTTCACTCTGAGTTCGATTGCCATAGCTGTAGTAATTTTTCTGTTTTGTTTTCCATCTGTGAATCAAATGCAAGAATGGGGCAGTTGTATGAAAATGTTACTGTGATTCAGAAATAATCTGGAGTATGTTTGTGTAAATGTTTTTTGTTTGTGTAAAACCAGAGTCCAAACATCCATCTATAGAGGAACAAGAAGCTCAGCAATTCCAAATTTGATTTGTACTCTTCTATCTGATTTTGATTCTGATTCTGGTTCTTGTGTTCTGATGAACAACACCCGAGGAGGGTGGAGTGTCTTGATTCTTGAGTTAGCGCTAAGGTAGCTAGGTAAGCTACACAAAGAGAAGAAGAAAACGATCTATTTATGCAGGGGTGAAATTGTAGCCAAAATAACACAGAACAGTAGAGAAAGCGAGAGATGTCAGTCTCTTGTATCTCTGTTCTATTCTGTTACCAAGGGGCGCATCTTAGCCGAGTGAGAGGGAAAGGTCCTTCAAAATGGTTTATCTCTTAATTCCCTGGGTAGTTGATTTATTTATTTTATTATAAATTTAAAAATTGTTTCCCAAGTGCTTACTATTTATTAATCTTTTTGGTTTTGGTGTGGGACGTGGTTGGAACAGAATATGAGTTTGCTTACTATTTTACTGTTTGTGTAAATGTTTTTTTTTTTGTNGGCGCATCTTAGCCGAGTGAGAGGGAAAGGTCCTTCAAAATGGTTTATCTCTTAATTCCCTGGGTAGTTGATTTATTTATTTTATTATAAATTTAAAAATTGTTTCCCAAGTGCTTACTATTTATTAATCTTTTTGGCTTTGGTGTGGGACGTGGTTGGAACAGAATATGAGTTTGCTTACTATTTTACTGTTTGTGTAAATGTTTTTTTTTGTTTTTTTGTTTTTACCAAATGGCAGCATTGGGACTGGAGAGAAAGCCAGGTGAAGAATTGGATTGTAATGGGGGTGAGTGCTATAGGTTGGCTTTCTTTAGGTGCTTAGGACTAAGAACTTTTATAGAGGTGACATTTACAAGAAATTCAGAGAGGAGGATAGAGTTGCTGAGACTGAAATGGCTGTTGCAAATAGAGACTAGTGATCTTTGGCATAGAATTATACAGTTTGTAACTTTTACTTAGATGATTGATTAAAGGAAATTTGGAAAAGAGTAGTGCAGCTATAGAAATCTCATGACTACTTATATGGTTTGTATTGAAAATTCTCCTTGTAATTTATCTTAGCTTTTTACTGTGTTTGCAACATAGTGTATGTGGCTATGCGCTTTAAAATTAAAGAATTATACAGTTAACTCTTCTAGTTTGTGTGCTTCTTCTCAGCATAATTATACAAAAAGCAAAAGCAAAATGCCAAATGTACAAGCATCTTACACCCATTTACAAGTGTTATATTATATATAAAAGCACCAAAATTTGCAAAACTTGGAATTTTATGGCCTCTAAGGTTGACTATCCTAATTTCTATGAGTACTATGTGTGAATGTATATTTTAAACGTGCTTTACATTGCTTTGTTTCAGTATTATTATATTTTTGATGTCCATTTGAGTATTGGTTTGCTTGATTTGATGGCCCGTTTTATCCCGCAACTTGAGGAGAGCTGGCCTGGGCTAATATTTAACTGGCTCAAATAAAAACGAACTAATTTGACCCAGTTCAAATTGGCCCGTGGCTGAATGGACAGGGCCAAAATGGGCCGGGCTGACCATTTCCCACCTCTAAATGTAATTAGATTTTTTTAATGTGACTATGTGAGCAAGTAAACTGGGCGGTGTAGGGCTTTGAAGTCCTTCCTCGTTATTTTTGAGTGGGGTCCTTTGAGAATCAAAACGTTCTAGTTAGCTAAGTTTTTCTCTTCAATTTCGCTATTGGTTGAACTTAACCACTACCACAACCAAATTGCTCTCTCCCATTCAAACTTTCATGCAATAGCACACGGCAAAGCCGTTTTCAGAAGTCACCATCAAAGGAAGCAGCTTCATCTTTTCTTGTCCTTAATTAATTGTAAACATGGTGACAGGGTTGGTGGAATTGATTCCTTTCTTTCTTGAAGTTGGATTTAGGGGTGTAATCGGTCCGGTTCGGTCCGGTTTTCACCCCAAACCGTAACAATTGCTATTTAGAAACCATAATTTTACATTTCTCAAGTCCCTACAACTAGGAGTGTAATCGGTCCGGTTCGGTCCGGTTTTCACCCCAAACCGAAACCAAACCAGCCAGAGAAACTCGGTTCGGTTCGGTTTTTTAAATTTTTGAAAATAAAACCAAACCGAACCAAACCGGTCTAAATCGGTTCGGTTCAGTCGGTTTAACCATGAAATGCCTGCTGAAGTCAAAATTTCAAATTCTAACAAGAAGAAAGGCTAAAAAACCTCCACATACAAGCAAATCAACCCAAAAAAAATGACAATTCAGTATCCTAATGCACAGAAAATCAGTAAATCAATAATTAAATATCAAATGTAACAATGTATTCTAAATGGAGGTGTTGATTAAACTTCTAAATTATAGGAAATAAACCAGCAAATCACATATCATCCAAGATAACCAAGCACGGTGAGAAACCAGATGCAGATGAGGCTTTCTGGCAGAACAGCAGCAACCTCCCATTTTCCAGCAGTCATCTTTGTTATTAAACCAAAGTTACCAGTGATAGATGCATTATTTCCTGTTGTTTGGCAGAAAAAAGGATCATAAGTTGTAGAGTTTATGCATCTATTCTGCTGTTGCAAAATCTGTAAGACTGTGAATCTATAAAACTGAGGCAAAATCTGTTGTTGCAACAAAAAGTTGCTACTGCAACAATATTAGAATACTGTCACCTAACTGCCCTAACCTATTGCCCAAGGAGTGAAGAAATTAATTAAATAATTACATCAAAAGACTAGAAATAAAGAACAACTAGTGGACATGTTCAATGTCAGCTCTTCCTGCATTCAAATTATAGAAAAATTGAAACATTGGCAATGCAACAGGTTTGGAAACTTGAATTAAAT
Source organism: Cercis canadensis (assembly GCA_003255065.1). Taxonomy (NCBI): domain Eukaryota; kingdom Viridiplantae; phylum Streptophyta; class Magnoliopsida; order Fabales; family Fabaceae; genus Cercis; species Cercis canadensis. Next base: position 122,985 of record QAOA01004151.1, read on the forward strand.
GTTAGTGATGCAAAGGAAAGGCCAAGAACTACAATCAACCTCCCAATTAAAAACTCACCAGAATCTTGCCTAGATCTCCTATATTTCTGTATCATCAAAGTAACCTCTTGGAGACAAAATAAAACCGAACAAAGTAATATTTACTCACAGCAATAGGACTCAAGAAAATCAAATTATTTAAGAGCATAGATGCCATCATAGGATAAATCAAACCAGTAAGAAACATATATATTAAGGATAACTACAACCTAATATGTCCATTTATGACACGCATTTGCTCTAATACTTCTAAATAAACCATAAATCCAATGGCACTAGAAGTCTGATGGAATGAAATATTAGCCTGAAACACAAGTCATAAGAAACAGATCTGCATCTCAATCTACCAAAAGACAAGTATGTATATACTTACAATTGATTTACTGTGATCAGATTGAGAGAGAGGAAAAGCAAAGTCCTAATATAAAATGAACAAAGATAGCCTTAATCCTAATATAACAAAGATAGCCTTAATGCAAATGAACGTCTTATGCCTAAATCAATAAAGCAAACTACAGTAATTGATAAAGCAAACTGCAGTAACCAGAATTTAAAAACCAATAAAGCAACAAAAACTTTAAGTCACTATTACTCAAAACAACAGTAAACAGAATATCTCTAATTATAAGACAAAAATCAGTGCATGATCGAACCTAAAATAGCCGCCAAATAAAAGTAAAAATAAACAATCAACATTTTCTTTAAGAAATAGAACAGCATGACATTAATCCAAGATGACCTCCATTTAGAAAAGAAAAAAAAAAAAAAAACCAAGATTAGTATACAGAAACCTCAAAACCATCTTGATTTAAATACCCAAATTTTGATCCAAACTACAAACAAATTTACACCATAAAGCAGCCATGAGATAGATGGTTATGTAACACCACATTTAACACCATCTTCAATTACAAGAACCTCTAAAAGAAAGCATAGCAGAGCTTCTGCTGCTCTTCTATTGCCTATTGCTATTAGCCTATTAGCCTATTACTGAAGCTACTCTTTAGATGTTACTAGTTCTTAAACAATCAAGACACATCTATCTTGGTTAAGAAAAGGGAAAATGGAAAAGAGGCAATTAAAACAACTGCCAGACTTGTTACAAAACTACAACTAGAAACAATATAGAAATTTCAAAGAGGCGAACAGAATACTTAGAACAGAATATCTCACTTTCTGGTGCAAGAGAGGTATAAAATGACTACAACTTCTTTTTGCCATTATATGTTTAAGTAAAAATTTAGAAGAATGTGACAGAATACTTAGAGCCTAAGGTTATTGGTAACATGAAAGCATTACTGTTGGGGTATACCTTTAAGTTATTGTGTAGTATTTAATTGAGAAGGAATAAAATGCTATACCTTTTGAGCTTGACTGAACAGATATCAGTATCACTTGCAGCCTTGCAGGGTAGAGCAAGGGAAGTCGGGGAGATAAATAAAAGCTTGCTAACACTTGGTCGAGTGATTGATGCTCTAGTTGTGCACTCAGGTCAGGTCATGTCCCATACAGGTATGGTAGCTGCAAATGCAATTCAGGCAGTCATTATTGGTCTTCAAAGGAAAAACAGCAAATAGAAAACCAAAGAAATATATTGAAGTCCTACAAAATTGGCATTTAATTTCAAGAAATAGTTATTTATTAGAATCAGATCAAAATTTAGACTCCATCGATAGCGTACCAAATATAAATTATAAAATTTAAAGTAATCCAACTTAAAAAAGTTCCTCCTGTTACTAGCACTTGAACTGAAGATATAAAGATTCACCTAAAGACTTAGAAGAACACAAATACAATATACAAATAGCGAATATAACAGAGATTTTAATACTCTACTTCCTGAAATTACACAACGATGGTTAAATCATTATAAGCTGCAAGATCAAAATCAAAATTTATCACGAATATGCAATTAAAAAACTATCTGCTAGAAGATTTTTATATATATATATATCAAAGATTGCAAAAGAGTGATTCAATGCAGTCATCGTTAATTAGCACCAGTGAGGCTCATCCAAGTTACTCATATATCTAAGCATGGAAGATTTTCTTTATATTTCTGCTCTATAAATCTTTGAAATAAATATCGAGCAGACAAAGAGAAACAAAGTGTTTTCAACAGTACTGTGAAACCAACATAATAGTAATTGCATCTTCTACTTAATTTAGAGCAAAGATTTAGAACAGCTAAATTAACAATGAGATAGGAGTCTTTTAGAGCATCTACTCCTGTCATATAACAAAAGGTGGGAACATAGTGGATGAAGATCCTATCATGAGACATTATGGTAGTAACTACTAACTATGCTGATGGATTAAGAGAGAATCAAGACTACCCACAAAGAGAAAGAAAGAAACAAAAAAGAAAAGAAGAGGAGCAGGACCTGTGAAATGGCTTGGTTTAAACTTGATCATCTTGCTAAAGAAACATTCAATTATTTTATAAAAGCCATCAAACAATCAATTCTGTGCTTGCACTAGGTTCAATCCACTCTGATTAAATTAGTACGAGAAAAAAGAATTATCAAGTGAATTTAGCCTTTTACTTGCATGATTGTAACACAATATTGATTGATAAAGATAATTAATCACTATGGGTATGATCTTATTGAGTAGTAACTTAATTTAAATTAGTTCAAGTCCGAGTAATTGGCAAGTGCATAGCTAGCTAGCTAGATCACCAGGTGGAGGTGTGGGCTAATTACGTGAAATGAAATTAATGAACATGCAGAAAGAAGGTCATCATCAGGCAGAGGCAGCAGCAATCAGAATGAATTGGAGGGAAGTGGAAGAAACAAGATTAACATTAACGGCAAGGAAGAGGTGGAAGAAAAAGTGATGAGGGCACAAGGGACAGGAAAAATCGCGACGCCAAATCTGAAAATGTTCACTCTGGATGAGTTGAAGAGTGCGACAAGAAATTTTAGACCAGACACGCCAAACTTGCCTATGCTATCCCCCCAGCCCCTTTCCCTCTCCTTAACACCTTTTTCTTGATATTATTTGCTAAAAGAAAACCTCACTTCAATGAATCTCACCAATAATTAATGAAATGATATGAATGAAGAACTAACAATTAAGGGAGTACTGAGGTTAAGAGTAATACCTTAAGATTGGTCTGTGTTCCTTGCCAAGCTTGAGTACAACACTCTGACAGTGAAGGGAGTACTGAGGCCTGAAGAGATAGCCGCTTAGCCAGAGAGGAAAACCATAGATTCAGAAGGAGATGGCCCAGACCCCAGATTGGAGGGAGAGGGAGAAGGAGTGTGAGTGAGAGCCGAGAGGGAGAGCGACAGGGAGGGACTGGAGTGGGGGCTGAGTAGTCCTACTAGGGATTTTGACTTACAGACTTACAATTACAGATCGGGGGGTAGAGATAAATTGAGACTCATATTAAATAAAACGACATCGCATTGAAGCTATCGGTTCGGTTCGGTTTTTTTTTCGGTTTTCATTCAGGCAAACCGAAAACCGAACTGGGGTTCTCGGTTTTCCAAAAATACAAACCGAAAACCGGACCATTTCTCTCGATTTGACTCGGTTTCGGTTTGGTTCGGTCGGTTTTGTCTGTTTTTCGGTTTTGGCTTACACCCCTACATGCAACTGGCTCAATGTTTAACACCCAAAACTGCTAACCCTTTTCTTTGCCCCAAATAAAATAAACCATTATACACTGTTACTCTAGAATTCTGAAGTACTCAAAATCCAACTAGTCTGATTTGACCTAACCATTACTTTAAATCCAGCCTATGAATCCTAAATCCCACTTGCACGGTCCTACCACCACCCCTTAATCTAAACAAATAACATCATGAAAGACTTAAGCCTAGGACAAAGGGACTTGTACAAGGTCACCAATTTCTGCTTGCTGTTTGCTAAACAAAAACCTACTTGATTCCAGAAATTGACAACTGAAATCTTTAGAGATGTATTCACTATACAAGGAAAACTTCTCTCATAAACACATTCGACTGTAACACTTTTTTACCAAATATACTCTAAATAGATAGGATCTACCAATTCTAGTAACAGGAATACTTATTTTGCCACCTTCCTCAAGCATCAGATCATCTAGGGGTGTTCATAGCTTCAGTCAGTTTGGTGATTTTTAAGCTAAATGCCCAACCAAGCTGAACAAATCGGTTCCCTAAGAAAGAGCCAAGCAATAGGTTTGGTCGATGCTAATAAGAACAAACAAAACCAATACAATTAAAGTGGGTCTAGTGACATTGATTCTTGCAAGGATAAAGAATGATTTACCATAAAAGATGACAAATGAAGAATATACTGAAGAGATGAAAGGGAACATCATGAGCCTCTAACAAATAATTATGCAAGGGGCATGAGATTTTTTTTGGGGGGAGGGGGAAGAGGGCAGAGAAAATAAAGGGAAGGAAGAAAAGAACAAGCCAAGAAAAGTAAGATTTTTGTGCCAGTAAACTAACCATTACTAAGAAATATAGGTTTGCATCAAATATAGCTGGAATGCCACCTCTAGCAACTTAAGCGGACTTACATTACTTGTCAAAATGTAGAAAAGAGTTGCAGCAACAAGGTTGCTGGGAGAATCATCAAGACTGAGACCCAAAATAGCATCATAAACTATTGTCTTTGCCATCCTAGAAAGTATATAACCATCAATATCAGTTGAGAAGTTTAAAATTCCAATTAGAAAGTTTTATAGGAAGAATTGATCTGTTCACTCAGGGACACGCACACATCCAATTACAAAATAACCAAATGTGAAAGAAATAGAAGATTATGCTGATGATCTTAGTTTACTATTTCTTTACTTTTTTATATTTTTGGATAACCAATTTGACATGCAAAAACTCCTTCCAAGCAGCAGTCAGAGTGTATTACCAATATCATGAAGAAAGATAATAAGGTTTCACATGGTTCATATAGCAAACGATAAAAACAAAATGAAAAATTTATTTAATTCTGAATCCCTATATGGAAACACTAAATTGCCTCATTCTCATTTTATCAAATGGAAAGTGACTAAACCTTGAAAATTGTCAAAGATCTAAGCTCCACTTCAACATACAATTTCATAAAGAAAGTGGCTAAAGAGATCTCAAAGTTCAACCTACTAAATGGCAATGCTTTACCATACGCATTAATGATTCAAAACACTAACGTTTATTTTATTTTTTTCTTCTTTTTTCTTTTTCTCCTAAGTTACTAATAAAAATTCAAATCAACTAAGAAATTTTGGAGCACATGAGCTAATGGTATCCTTAACTTTGAAAGCTAATAAAAAGGAATCACCCGATAAATTTAAAAATCACATACTATGAGTTCACCCAGTTAATCCTCAGCCCAAATTTCAAATTTCAAATTCACATTTAGAAACCCCACTGTGGAATTTCAAAAAAATTCGATCCTTTCCTATACAAACAACTCAAGGAGACCCATTTAAGATTCAATACCCAGAAGAATTTTTTTCAAATTTACGTACCCTTGAGTCCGTAGAAGCCACCGCTGCCGCAAATAGACAACAAAGAAAGCAAATTCACCCTTCTGATCCGAATTGCTGACCTTTCCTGAGCCCATCAAGAGCAAAATTCACCTCATCAACATGCTCCATCATCTCCGCGAATTCCTACGTCTCCATCAACGTCGAAGTCGCTGGAATCGAAAAACCACAGCTCCTGGGTAATTCTATCGTCTTCCCTGTTCTTGCTTTCTTTGACTTCCTAGAGACCCCGTTGCACAAATCGTCGAAGGGGACCGTTGTGGGCAAGATCGAATTTGAATTGTACGGGTCAGAATTGAAGGAAGATTTCATAACGGCTAGTAAAGAGGACTGAAACGATGCAGTGTTAGTAAAGAGAAGAAATAGTGTCGTGTGTCAAGTCTGAAGGAAGGATGAATCAGTTAACAGTAGCTGAGGATATAATGGTTGGGATGCTGTCCACGTGTAAGGGGATCCTGGGTTTAGGGAATTAGCCGTTAGAGGTATGTTATAAACCGAGTTAAATTTTGAAATAGGGAATTGGGGAGTTGAAGAGAAAGGGGAGAGAAGAGGGTTGGAAGGTGGCGCTGCCAATGGGCGGAGATAAAGAAGACGAGGCGACAGAAGGAGAATAGTGAGTGAGTGAGAGAGAGAGAGAAGGGAATGGATTTGTGTCTTTCCTGTAGAGGTTTTTAATTGAATTTTGATTTTGATTTTGGTTTATTTCTCTTTTCGGTTTTGTTGGTTTTATAAACAGTGCAATTTTTTAAATACCGTTCAATGAGTGAGCGTTATCTAATTGGTTGGTAATATCAGGTGAGGGTAATTTGGTCATTTTAAAAAAAATTCAGATATATTAGTGAGACGTGTCAAGAATAGAAGAATTATATATCTTCAACGAGAAAATAGTTTTTGATCATACAGGAGCCAGTCAAGAACTGATAGAAGAATCATATATTTTTGACAAAAATCATATATCAATTTTATCTATGCATAGCACAGAAATTATACAAAATAATTAAAATTAAAATCTCTTCTTAAGCAAATTTTTTTATTAATCACCTCTAGAGAAAAAAAAAAATCTTTGCAAAATTAATCTTCTAACAATCCTAACCAAAAATCATAACCAAAAAAAATGAAATCCTAGCCCTAAAATATATTTTTCTAAAACCTGTTAAACAAAACAATATCAATATGTAAACACAGAACAGAAGCAAAGTGAAGGAACTAACATCGTTGAGGGCCGACCCTAATGGCGGATGAAAGGGAGTCAAAATCAGAACCAGCAAAGTAGGTATTACGTTCAACACTAGTTTCTTGACGAAAGCCATGCCAAGAGAATGATGAAGACACACCACCAATGATGGTGAATTTGAGCTTAAGTATAGGAGGGGCTCGAGGAAAAGTGTCGATGTCCACGTCAATATCACCTCTAGCATCATTGGAGGCCACCCAATCCTTGCCTATTGCCTTGACTCCGACGTCAACTACAATGGTGATTGGGAGGGAGACTTGCTACAAGGAGAAACTAGGGTGGGAGGGAGACTTGCGAATACGAAGGTACCTCCTCCCCAAATATTTGTATATTTTTTTACCTCTCATACACTACAAGAAATTTCAACAAAATTATACCGTTGGAATTCGATTTTGGAAAAAAAATTCCAACCAAAATTTTCATTGGAATTTATAAAAAAAATTATTTTTAATATATTATAAAAAAATATTTTTTATTTTTTTAAAATTCAAAAATTATTTTTTATCTTTTGAAATTCCAACGGAATTTTCATTCCATTGTAATTTCATAAGTTTTTTTTTTTTTTTACTTTTAAAGGTAAATTCATAAATAATATTTCTTAAAAATAAAAATATGTCATATAACAAATTCTTGTGAATTTTAAATACATGTAATTAAAATAATTTGTTTGAATACACTATTATAAAAAGAGTAATTTAACAAAAATATTCAAAACCTTGTTGTATTTATAATTTAACAACAAAACATGATAACTTACAAATGAAGAAATTATACAATAAAAAATTATTGCTAAGAAATCTTCATGAAACATCAAACGTAAACCTAAGAACCAATACAAGTGACATTATAAGAGCCAACTAGCCATCATACTCTCCCTAAGCAAATTTGTTCTCTGGATAAAAGACAACTACCACTTGATTTCCGCCAAATTTCCATCCATTCAATCTAGCACAGCACAAGCATTTGTATTACCATCAACATCAGCATACTCCAAAAACACCTGAAAGCACATAAAAGTTAATTTGCAACAGTTACTATAAACAACCATAGAAAGAACTCCCAGAAAAACAGCGACTATTTGATAAGCTTATATATTTTTACTGCTCAAAAGCAAAGTACATTTACAAGTTTTAAACAAATTGGATTAAGATCAAAGTGTCAAAATTCAGAAAAAATGATGATAGCCTAAGATGCATTTAGTAAGTCTATGCAAAGTTCACATGATGTTAAACAAATTGGATTAAGATCACGAATTAGCAGCCAAATTTTGCAAAGTGAAGATAAATAAATAAATAATGATTAGACAAAGATATGGAGAAGTACCTAATAGGGCAGTAATGAGGAAGTTTATCCAAGATCTCCAGTTCCTCAAGAGTGATTTGATCAATCTTGTTCACGACATAGATGCAAGGCGTGTATATTCTATTGCCCTCAATAACATTTATGAGGTCGTCTACAGTGGCATCATACCTAAGAGTAATATCTACATTATGAATTCTGTACTCGCTGCATATAGCCTTCACAGTCTCAAGATATATAATAAGTATGATTTTCAATAACCAGAGATAATAATGCCCATAACACATAACATAAAAAATGAATCACAAATGCACATTGTGGATCTATCGAATCTCACTACTATTAGACAAGAAAAAACTAGACAGTGCACTTCAACAAAGTAGGACCCAAATTTGCAAAAAACCAAAAACTGCAGATCGTGTGGATCTATCGAATCTCACTACTATTAGACAAGAAAAAAACTAGATAGTGCACTTCAACAAAGTAGGACCCAAATTTGCAAAAAAACAAAAACTGCAGATCGAGGGAATATTCTATCACTTTTCTGAATTTCAGTTCAATTATTTGCTACTTTATAATATTATGGATTCACGTATACTGGCCACCAAACAAAAGTAGCTCGCAGAATACAAAACTGGCAAACAGCTGGAAGTTGCATATTCCTAGTTGCCACTCAGAATGCCAATATAATGCCTAAAAATTGTCAATAGTTAAAGGAATCAGTACATGTGTACATGAGAAAGAGGGCACATGATTCAATGAGACTACTAAGAAGTTCATTAATGATAGTAACTATTATTAAAATGAAAAATGGATGAGGGAGTTTGAAGAATGAAGTCAAATTAAAAGGGCTGCTTCCACAAAGAGCCAATCAAGAAGCAAGCCTCACCAAGCTTTAATTATCTTATAATTGCACCTAAAAAAATCAGCATTTCACCAAAGACATCTCCACTCACAGTTTCTCCAAGACTATGGATGCAACTGCTGCTGTCAACCAATAGCCAGATCATTTACTTTTTTAAAGTCAAAATGTTAACCACCAATGACCATCATCTTCATTCATTAGGTTCATGCTACATAAAGGATAAATATATTTAATAGAACCAAATTTTTTTTTGAACAAGTCATTAAACTACATGTTGCAATAGGTTGAATAAATTTTGAAGGTGTAAGGAGTTCTCTCTGCAGCTTTGCAAGTTTAGCCTGGTGCCATATGGTCACTAAAATAAATCAACTCCTCAAGAAAAATAGCAACAGAAAAGAAATAAACCAATAGAGGAAGTTTCAAAAATAAATAATACAGCGAGAAAATCTCCATATACAAGGTTGATTCTTAAGAGAAGAAAGACTTTCAAAAGAGATCATAACATCCATCTTGCCTTCAAATATCACATATAAGTATATAAAGATACATGTTTGTAAAACAAAAAAGCAACACTCTATATGGCACAAAGATTCAACACCTTCACACTTTCATCTACTTAGATTAGATGAGATCCCACATACTTTTCCAGTTCATCTAAACTTATTGTTTAGTCCTTACTAAAAGTTACTTGATACTCCTTATCATGCGAAGATTCAGAAAATAAGGATATATTTCCAAAAGGTTTGAAAAAAAAAATATTAAGTAAAAAATCAAAATTATCAACCGTTTCTCATGTACCAGCAGTCATTCACAAGATGTTTCTCTACAAATTATACTAATTAATTGACAATGTATAAGGGAGATATGTAGTGACCAGAGGAATATAGCTTTGGAAAGACTGTTTTACATGTACTCTAAAGATATATTTTTTTTTTTTTATTTTGAGCAGATTTATTCAACCTAATTTCCAAATAGAGGAAGTGCATAATGTTCGAATCTTACAAATTGTACCCGTCAATCAAGAAATATAAACATGATGGGAGCAGAAGTGGTAAAAATAAGAACATATTGTTTAAGACACATAATGTTCACATTAAGAAAGATTATTCAAATTTTCACCAGAAGCAACTGCAGATTTACTCTGTCCAATTTCTCTGCAAACAAAGTTGCCACATGGATACTAGTATTAGCAGATTTTAAAGAGAAAAGATTTCCTACTTTGTCTGCTGAAAACATAATGCATCATTAGCAGCAATATGGATACCAGTGCAAAGATGAATTCCACCCCTTTCAAAGTCAATATGTAGGTTTCTAGCTGCTCTTTGCTCCTCAGAGAGCATATGACCCTCTTGCTCAGCTTTCTTCACCGCGTCATAGAGAACATGGTTTGTGTTAAGATGCTGCACAGCAGAGAGCATACAAAATTAAGGACTAGAAATATTAAGACAACAAGAAATGAAAATATTTCAGCAACAAGTTAGTTAGAGTTTACTATTATGCCCTCAAGGATCTCAGTAAAATTTCTCATGATGTTGCTTATAATATAAAGCATCTTGATACTCCTAGATATATATATATATATAAGCATATTTGGTATTCCTATTTGCTCTAATTCAAGATGTAAGTATTCCACATATACATTTTTATCTTTTACATATACAAATTGAAAAGTGCTTATGATGCCAAACAATTTGCTCTGATATATGTAGTCAGCAATCCGAATCACATGGGTGAATCCAAATAGGTGAGGAATCATAGTCTAAATTATCAGAATTACTGTGATTCACCATTTCTTGCAGAATCATATGATTCCACAATTCAGAGAAAGCTATACATCTGCCAGATTATTGGTAGACATAAAAAATTACAATTCATGATTCATAACATAAGCTAAATCAAATTAAGACCAAACTCTATCATTGGAGATATGCATGCCTTTTTTTTTTTCTGTATGATGTATAACTTAGTTGTACTAATTAGGGTTTGCATTTGTGTATAATAATGGACAAAATTTATCATTATGAAGCTTTGAATACTAAGATGAAATAATACTAAAGCGAGTTCGCTGCATGTCAGTTTTCTGGACAGCATTCATCTATCACTATAATGAAACTAGATTGAACTAATTGCACACTATCGTTCCCCCCTCTAGCATCTAGTAACAATTGTTCCTCTTAAATTCTAAGCTTTGCAATAGTAACTATACCTTTAAAACTCCTATAGTATTTCACATTTTGGCAATTGTATACCTCTGATACCTACACATTTTGACATTGGAGCAGTGCACTGAACTACAGGTTACTTAGTCAAATTAATTAAATTTAGTGATTTAAGAAGATTGAATAAGATGACAGAGGATATGAAAAATAAGCCTCACATGAATAAGAGGATATCTATGGAACACCAATCCCAGAACACACAGACAAACAAATGGAACCCACCTATTTCAGTCTGAATACACAATGAAGCAAAGTAATTCTTAAAATTTTACCAGAAAGAGAAGGAAGGGGGTAGAGGATGAGAGAGAGAGAGGAGATTTCGGATAGAGAGACCTAACTAAAAGAAGAGCAGCCAACTCACTTGGACGCCGCCGCTTGCCACCAGAAAATGTCGCTTGCCACCGGAAAAAGCCTCACACCGTTGCAGTTCAAAGCTTCAAGAAAATGGAGCAGCAATAGGTCTCTCGATCGGTGAAAGGAAAAAGGGGGAAATGAAATGGGAAAGAGAGAAGGGGAAGATATTTTAATATTGGAGGTTTCTTACCTACTTTCTTTATAAGTGTAGTATGACATACTTCACAAAAATAACCAATAAAAGGTAGACACCTAACTTTGTTACCGATAAGTTTCAAGTTGTCCTATTATAAAAAAGAATGGGATAAATTATTGTAATACCCATTTTAATACAAAAATTACATACTATCACCCATAATTCAAAACCGCTACTCAATCTTAAAGAAACCAGCCAATTGAAGGAGGGCAAAATTTAGGTAAACCAAAGAGATAGATCATAAGGAACCGTCTCCGCTTGCGTCTGATCCGGGCCTGAGCTCTACTCGAGCGTGGGTGCCGGGAAAAATTGACAGAAAACTAACCTGCATAGAGTAACAATAGAAAGACCCCAACGTTCCCGATAGTCGAACCTTGAGCCCTTGCAGATCAATTTATCGAACTCTAAACTGAATTCTCACTGATTCACAAATTGATTGAACTAGCCCAACTGTGTTGTTATTGCTCTTCAAAAGAGTGAGGAAAGAACAAATTAGAACTAAAACGGCAAACAATCAGCAACCAACAATGAAGCAGAGTGAGAGGAGATGGTAGAGAGTAGACAGCGGCAGAGAGAGGGGAATGGGGTTTCTTTGTATTTTTCATTACTTATTGGGTTAAAATTTACAAAGTGTATTTAGACTAGGACTTCTGGTTGCCATTAAATTAATTCAACGGTGGAGATTGCAATATTTGCCTTTGATAATTTAGATGTTTGCCACATTAGATGTAGTATGACATACTTACATAGTATCATAGAATTCTCGTTTAATATTACTTTTTTTTATGGTGTAGTATTACTTTTTATAACAATGCTATAAAAAAAAAAAAAATTGATAGAATTGTTGCTAGTATTAAAATTAGTTGTTAGATAAAATAACGGGAATTCTATGATATTATATATAGTATATCATACCACATTGATGTGATAAGTGTATGTAATTTTTATATTTTATTGGATATAAAATATAATTTATCTTATTTTCTCAGATAAACTTGAAAATAGTTGACTTTACATATGTCATTTATATATTGACTATTCTCATATAGTATGACATACCACATAAATAACAAAATTATCTAAGAAACCTCCATAAAATAAAGTATTAGTTTTGGCAATTCCTTTTCAATTAATATTACTTTTTAGAATAATACTAATTAGAGGACGATAAAAATCAATGTTTTAAAAATCAGACCAAATCGAGCGGTCTGACCGGTGCCTGGTAAGGAAACTAGTTTGGTTCATACCACTGAATTGCTGTAGTGGTTAAACCTCCTAAAATTAGTGAGAACCACTTGAACCGGTGCGAACCGGTGAACTGGTATGGTTTTGACAAAACCTTACAACTTGGAAAATTGGCATAAATGAAGAGAAAATTGTCCATGCATGGATTCGAACCTATTTCCCTTGATCTAAACTCATGCTTTAGGCAATTTGACCAGTATAGCACTATTACACTAACTAATTACATAAAATGGGTCTTTCTCAAAGTATTTATCAAGAAGGGGCAGTTTTCAATTTTTTAATATTTTTTTCGACCAATATAGAACATGTTTTACCTCTCCCTAAAATGTCTTCAGTTTGAACACGCTTTATCCTAATTTCTGCAAAAGCGTGTTTGCATTAAAATGACCTGGAAAATTTTCAATGAAACACGCTTTATACATGAAGCGTGTTCCTTTGGAACACACTTTAGGGATAAAGCGTGTCCCAAGGAGTAAAGCGTGTTTCTTAGGCAAGTAGAGCATTTTCTAACAATTAATGCTTTTGTATGGAAAAGCGTGAAGGAACAATGATAAAGCGTGAACGTCTCTATAAATAGCAGTCTGTTGAATGAAATTTCATATGCAAATTGTGGGCAAAGCTTCTAATTGTTAAGGGTTTGCTGCGAAAATTGAAGGTGCTCAACAATTTTTTTTATCTGTTTGAGCTTCTAAAAGTACGTTTATTTATAATCTTGTATTAGATTATGTATACTATTAGTGTAATAGTAATGTTAGAGTATTATTTTAAATGTGTTATTAATTTTTAGTTTGTGCTTGAAAGTGTTAATTTTATATGAGTATTGAAGAAAAAAATAATTAATTTTTATATATACTAATTGTGTTTTAAAAAAATATGTTAGGAAGAAGATGCATATATTAATACATCATAATGGTTAGATATATAATGGCTCCCAAGGTGTAATGTGTAAAGGAGCTTCAATGTATGGGTTAAACTTGAAGAAGACATATGGATTGGATAAATTAAAGTTCTATGTCCATACTAAGATGAGACTTAAAACAAATCAAATAGTTGAGAAGATAACTTATAGATTCTCAGTTTTAGTTAATTCATTGTTTTATCTTGCATTTGAATTGGGATCTGAAGGAGATGTTGAGATGATGTATGAGAGTAATGCTAAACATCCTAGTTTGGATCCAATTGAGATATATGTGGACATCACGACTATGAATATTGCTGGAGATGAAGGTCAAGCTGAAGTTGTTGAAGTTGACCCAAGTTCATATCCTTGTTCCTATCATCCATATAGTCAATTGGAGACAAGAGCAGAGTCTTGTTATGAACCGGAGATTGGTTCACATGGATTTTAATATAATTTGGCTACTGATGGATACATGTGGTGACTTCGAGCATGCTTACGAACTAAGAGCCAAATTTGGGAGATACAAAAATACAATAGACCTCATACGTGCACAAATGCAAGAATGACACAAGATCACAAGGAACTAGATGTTAAGGTGATTGCAGGAACCATTGTTGGGCTGGTACAGGAGAATACTGGTGTGCTAATAAAGTTGATACAAGAACGCATAAAAAGCACATTCTCCTATCAAATATCATACCGAAAAGTGTGGCTTGAGATGGAGAAAATAATCACGCAAGTATATGGTGATTGGAAGGATAGTTATAATTTGTTGCCTAGGTAAATGGCTGCACTTGAGAAACGTGCTCCTGGAACTATCGTTCAATGGTGCTTGGATGATCGATGGATTGGGAGGCCACAATATGATCATACCTTGAAGAGATTTCAAGGTGTGTTCTGGGCATTCAAGCCATGCATTAACGCATTTAGGTTTTGCAAGCCGGTTGTGCAAATTGATGTCACTTTTCTGTACGGGAAGTATATTGGGACTCTCCTCATCACCACAATACAAGCTGACAGTAGGTCACAATTAGCTTTAGCTTATGTCATTGTGGAATGTGAGACAAAAGAGGCTTGGTCATAGTTTTTAACGTGTGTCAGACAACACGTTGTTGGGAGCAGTTCAAATTTGGCCTTAATTTCAGACCATCACGTTAGCATTATCGCTGTCATTAACGATGCAGAAGTTGGTTGGCGTCCACCATTGGCGCATCATTTTTTCTGTTTATGGCACGTGGTGAGCAATTGGAACAACGCATTCAAGAATGTTGATGTGAAACACTAAATCTACAGAGCTAGTAAGAAAATTAGTATTTATAAACAATTACATTTTTTTTTTTTTAGTTTGTAAAGAGAAGAAATATATTTTAAACGCTTTATACAAGTGTTCAGTTTGAGTCTGCCAAATTTGAGGATATAATGTCAGAGAGACGTAGAGAATGTCCCGATGAGCGTTTGTGGAATTATATAAGAGATATTGAGCCGATAAAATGGACACAACAAGGGGACACTCATGGCAAATGTTATGGCTTAATGATGACTAACCTTGCTGAAAATGTGAACGACACGTTGAAAGGAGTTCGCAACATGTCTATTACTGCACTTGTGAGAGCCACATATCATAAAATGAACTGCATTTATAATGATAGGCGAGAAATGGCTCAAGCAATGTTAGCGAGTGGGCAGATGTGGACAGAAGATGCATATAAGAAGATGCGTGAAAACACTTGTTATTTGTCTTCACACCGGCCAATATTATTTGATAGAAATACTGGATCATTTGAAATAGATAAGACATTCAACTTGAGTGGACGGGCGAGTGGGCGAATTTTTCGTCTGAATTTAAATGACAAAATATGCAGATATGGTAGGTTTCAGGCACTTCATATTCCTTGCTCGCACGTGATTGCCGCTTGTGCCTCTATTAGTGTGGATGCATGAAGTTATGCGGATCTAGTATATTCTACGCGGTACTTAGTCCAAGCGTATGATGGGAAATTTTATCTGTATTTGTTTATCATTCTATATATATAAGTCATATGAATGTTGATGACTAAGCGTTGTTATGATAATGACGATTAACAGATTTTCAATATGGTCTTACAATATACACCTGGTGACATTTTTCAAATGTGTGGGCGTGCTTGGAGGTTAGATAGAGAATTTTGGTATCTGTTAGACCCAACATTACATGACTCTCCCCAAATACATGCTGTAATGTTAATAGAATGGGAACACATGCAGCGCCAGTTTAGAAATTTACGTAAGTTGACAAATGTCCAAAACGTTCGCGCTTTGAGATCAATAACAATACATATGCCTAGGCGAAACATGAAAGAGTTGCGATCAACCTTATATCGCATAAGAGAAGAGAATAATCGTATAGGGATCAAATTACACCGAAGTGATTGTGAACAGAGTTCAAGACATGCGATGAGGGATGGTGACATGCCACGAGCTGCTATGTGAGCTTGTTTCACCCGAGAACCAAAGTGTTTATCTGACATTGACATGTTTGATGAAGAATAAACTATAAACCCTAAACCCTAAACTCCAAACCCCTAAACCCTTACCCCTATGCATTTTAGATTTTAGACAGATTGCACTTTGCACATTGCACATTGCACACAACTCACTTTGTATTCATGCTCTCCTCCATTCAATGCATCTTTCAGCAATTGCCGTTTAGAAACCATATTTTACATTTCTCAAGTCACACTGAACCTACAATAGGCTCAATGTTCAACACCAAAAACTACTAACCATTTTCTTTGCCCCAAACCTTAAAATAAACCATTATACATTGTTCCTCAAAGTCCACCAAGTTTGATGTGACCTAACCATTACTTTAATTCAGCCCATGAATCCTAACTGCCACTTGCACGGTCCTACCAACACCCCATAATCTAAACAAAGGGATTCTATGAGATCACCAATTCTGCTTGCTATTTGCTAAATAAAAATAAACTTGATTCCAGAAATTGACAATTGAAATCTTTAGAGCTGTATTCATTATTCAAGGAAACCTTCTCTCATAAACACATTCAACCGTAACACTTTCTCGCCAAATATACTCTAAATAGATAAGATCTTCCTCTTCCAGTAACAGGAATACTTTGCCACCTTCCTCAAGCATCAGATCTTCTAGGGGTTTTCATAGGTTCAGTCATTTTGGTGAGTTTTAAGCTAATGACCAACCAAACTGAACCAATCGGTTAATAAAAACAAAACCAAATAGTTAGAGTGGATCTAGTTTAGTTCAGGTTGGTCGGTTTTTGGATAATGTCTTGGGCTAGATTTGATTTAGCCCAATTTTGAAAATATACATATGTGTAACACTTTTAGTTAAAATCTATAAAAGCCCTTCAGTTCTATTGACTCGAAACTTATTTTTGATTCTATATTTGTTCAGTTCAATTTGGCTTTGATTGAAAGCATTTTTAAACAGACCAGCATAACTGAACCAATCCAATTTTCAAAGATAAAATTGATTTATTTCAGTTTTGGGCAATTCTCAGTTAGTTCTTGTTGGTTTAGTTTGGTCCTTTCAATTATAGTTCAATTTTGAACACACCTAGATGCATCCAATATCTAAGGTGGAATCATTATAATGCATTATAATAGACTGACAATATAATTTAAACATTTACTTCACCTTTAGAACTTACACTATAATGATGTCAATTTAATATTTTATAAGTCAACAAACCAAAAGCAAAAATTTATCTCAATCTTCCCTTTAATGACATCTTAATGGGTAATTGACTTCAAAAATGCATTTTACAAAACTTATTCCCCAAATACCCCTTTTTTGAAACTATTTCCATGAACACTAGTACTATAGTTTTACTTGTTTTAATATTTTTAGGGAGCCGCTATTTTCACACCCAATTTTACTAATGTCATATCTTATTTAATGTCTACATATAATATAGACTAATTTATCCTCATTTAATATAAAAAAGATTTTAGCTAATTGTAAAAATTCTCATTTAATATAGAAAAGTTTTTAGTCAAAGTTAAAAACTTTTCATATTAATTTAAAGTAATTTAATCCATATCATATTTAAACATTAAATAAGTTGTGTTATTAACAAAATAGAGTGTGAAAATAACGACTTCCTATATTTATTTTCTTAATTTAATAATTTTGAAAAAAATAGTCAAATTCAGTCAAAAGTGAATTTTGGCATATGTCATGACTAGTTTGTGACTCAATTGAAAAATCAGCCCACTAACAACCTTGATGTGTTATCAAGGTGCTGCTAAAAGCAATGACGTCATTTAGCAAATGTTGTGACCATTTTCCAAATGACATCATTGCTTTTTGGCAAGCACTTGGTCAGCGCAATTATCTTGTTTTGTTTCTAATATAAAAATAAAAAAAAATGAATCGTAAAACATGGAAGAAACTGAGAATGATGTGAGATGGGACACACAGGTTGGTAGTGATGGTGGGGAGTGAAGGCAGGCGTTGCAGGTAAGGAGAGGACAGAACTTGAACTTGATCTAGACATCTCATGTAGCGCATGGCCTCGTGAAGAACTGAGGTAATATCTATATGCAACAATTTCAAATCCAATTAGTCAAAATCCATAATCGAAATCCCTTTTCATTTTTTCAATCACACATTTTTCTCATCCCATTCTGAAGAAAATATAAAGATAACATTCACCTTGCCAAAGGGAAAACAAGCTGCTGTAGTGCTGCAATTTGTTCCCTAAGCTTCTCTTTTCTCTAGATTTTTTATTTTTATTTCCAATAAAAGAAGTAATATGGATCAGCATTTAAAACATCATATATTGAAAACAAAAATTATAAACTAATGTTGGAAAAGGATGTGTCATCTGTTTTGTTTTCAGAGAGGAGATAGAGAAGGACATGCAAAGCATCCATTGTTGATTTCCCTAACTTATACATGTCCAGTTGAAGTGGGGTTCTCAGCTTTGCTCACGTAAGGAGGTTTCTTGCTTGTCACCATTGTCGTGGTGGTTATTGAGTCCGTGCATCGCACCAGTTCTTGTCCCAAACTATTTTGATTTTTCTACAAATTTCAAATCAAGGAGAGGAAAACATTAATTGAACCTTTATTTATTTTGGAAGGTCAAACAAATAGCATACTCAATGCAATGCAAGTCACTAGTACGCCGTTTCACTGCCACTGTAGCCCTCCACTAGGTTGCAAGTTCCTCAAGGAACAAAGAAAGGGAAATAACTGAAAAATGATAGTCTTAAATAAATATTTACCACAAGGGAAGCATTAATCTCTTCTTAAGGTAATTAAACACATGTGATATGGTTAATCATGCAGAAGAATTAATTAATGCTTCTTTTCTGGTAAATATTTCTCATGAGCTATCCATTTCAGTCATTTTCCCACCGAAAACAACTCATAGGTTAGTAATTAAATCAGGGAAACACTAGCAAGATAACATCTATTGGACAAACAAAACTAGAGTATAAGAGCTCTTATTAAATAAAAGAGCATAAGAGAAATTCTTTTACTTAAAAATCTTACCTTTTTGCAAATATTTTCCCAGCATGTAGACCACTCTAGTCAACAGAGCCATTTGACACACTCCCCTCCAATTCAGTGAAATCAATTCACTGAAATCAATAGCAACAAAGCTTGTAAGCAAATGACAGAAAAAAGAAAAAAGAAGTCAAAAAGTTAAGTGAAAAAAGAAAAAGAAATATGTGTAAGTTGCACAAGGCCATTTATGGCCTCAAGCAAGCTCCACGAGCTTGGTACCATGAATTGGCTCGCTTTCTCATTTCTTGTGGGTTTGTTAACTCTTTCTTTGATGGATCACTGTTCATTTACAATAAATCCAGTATTATTGCTTACTTTCTCATCTACATGGATGACCTACTGCTCATTGGTAATACTGCTGGATTTTTATCTCAATTTTGTACCAAGCTTGCTTCTAGATTTGCTCTCAAGGATCTCGGCTCCCCCAATTTTGTACCAAGCTTGCTTCTAGATTTGTTCATCATTTTTTAGGAATATTATTTAGTTAGAAAAATAATTTAACAAAATTTTATCAATGATTGTGGAACGAAACAAAATAATTGACACCACATATTTATTAATGGTGATTATAGTTTACATTATTTGAATAACAATTCTAACAATTAAATTCTTGCTTGTTCCGATTTTTCATTATTTTTATGAGAAATCATTAATGGCTCAAAAAACAGAAAAGCTAGGAACAAAGAGATGCCCGAGTGACTTGGAAATAACTGTGACCATTGATACATGTATATAGACTTGGGGATGTATGCAAATCTGTTTCCATCACTTCTCAATGGAAATATTCTGCTGCTAATGGGAAAGAATAACATGTTACATGGTAATACATAAAAAATAAAGGTTGTATGGTCCTTGCGGAAAGATAATGGATTTTCTTTAAGTACAGTTAATCATTTTATGTTTTGTAAAATGATTATATTTGTTGGGGACATTTAACTTCCAAACTGTCCTCCAAACAGAAAGTATCTGTGGATCATTATCACTCCATTTTTCCTTCACCAATTAATGATAATCAAACTTTACAGAGAAAATACCATCTCTAGTGAACTTCCAGTAGGCACTATCTCTGAGAGTCCTATAGCTCAGGGTATTCCACACACCAAATGAGTTTCCTCTTCATTAAACACAGCCTTCATAAAAATCGTGTCCCATGCTTTTCTATCACCTAAAAACAGCTCCTTTACAGGTAGCACAGCCAGCTCCTCTGGGATCCGAGAATGCACAAAACTGTCCTCACCTCTTGGCAACCATGGGTCCCTACCAATCACCACCTGCTCTTCATCCCCAATACGATAGATGAGGCCTTGCTTTAGAACTGAAGAACCAGCTCGAAGGCTTCGCAAAGTATATGAGGGCTTGTTACCCAGGGGCGCTTCTAATAGACTGGTATTCAGGAAAATACCTTGCCTTTAGAATTTTCGCCAACAAAGAGTCCAATTTCTGAATCAACCTCTAGCCCTGTTTAGCAAGCATGACAATATTAAAAGCGTAAAACCCTTTTTTAGTCCTTGAAAAATGCAGTCATTGACAAATTCGTCCTCCAAACATTTTCGATGACAAATTGGTAATTGAATTATTATTCGCTGACAAATTAGTCCTCCAGTAGACAAGATCAGTGAAAAGAAAAGGAGGACTTGAATGAGAAAATGAGGGCTTAAACATAGCTAGGCAAGATCTGTGAAAAAAATTTAGAAAAAGGGTTTGCAGGGGTCTAAAACTTTTTTCATTGAAGTACCAGAGGATTAATTTGTCAGACAGAATAATAATTCAATGACTCCAATTTGTCATTGAAAATTTTGGAGGACGAATTTGTCAGTAGCTGCATTTTCCAAGGACTAAAAAAAGGTTTTACTCATATTAAAATCTTCCAAATTTCGGAAACCCAGACCACCATATTAATTTTTTTGGAATAGCCACCTTTTTCCAACTTACTAGTGCATCTTCGAAACCTCTTATGTACTACCCCACCAAAATTTTGCCATAAGCTAATTTAACTCATAAAAAAGTATTTTAGAAAGTCTAAAACAGTTCAAGGTATATGTAGGTATGGAAAGGGCAATAGCATTGATCAAAATCTCCTTAC
>QAOA01004151.1:144754-178118 GCA_003255065.1 Cercis canadensis
ATGGTGTAGTATTACTTTTTATAACAATGCTATGTAAAAAAAAAAAAAAAATTGATAGAATTGTTGATAGTATTAAAATTAGTTGTTAGATAAAATAACGGGAATTCTATGATATTATATAGTATATCATACCACATTGATGTAACAAGTGTATGTAATTTTTATATTTTATTGGATATAAAATATAATTTATCTTATTTTCTCAGATAAACTTGAAAATAGTTGACTTTACATATGTCATTTATATATTGACTATTCCCATATAGTATGACATACCACATAAATAACAAAATTATCTAAGAAATCTCCATAAAATAAAGTATTAGTTTTGGCAATTCCTTTTCAATTAATATTACTTTTTAGAATAATACTAATTAGAGGACAATAAAAATCAATGTTTTAAAAATCAGACCAAATTGAGCGGTCTAACCGGTGCTTGGTAAGGAAACTAGTTTGGTTCATACCACTGAATTGCTGTAGTGGTTAAACCTCCTAAAATCAGTGAGAACGACTTGAACCGGTGCGAACCGGTGAACTGGTCTGGTTTTGACAAAACCTTACAACTTGGAAAATTAGCATAAATGAAGAGAAAATTATCCATGCATGGATTCGAACCTATTTCCCTTGATCTAAACTCATGCTTTAGGCAATTTGACCAGTATCGCACTGTTACACTAACTAATTACATAAAATGGGTCTTTCTCAAAGTATTTATCAAGAAGGGGCAGTTTTTAATTTTTTAATATTTTTTTCGACCAATATAGAACATGTTTTACCTCTCCCTAAAATGTCTTCAGTTTGAACACGCTTTATCCTAATTTTTGCAAAAGCATGTTTGCATTAAAATGACCTGGAAAACTTTCAATGAAACACGCTTTATACATGAAGCGTGTTCCTTTGGAACACACTTTAGGGATAAAGCGTGTCCCAAGGAGTAAAGTGTGTTTCTTAGGCAAGTAGAGCATTTTCTAACAATTAATGCTTTTGTATGGAAAAGCGTGAAGGAACAATGATAAAGCGTGAACGTCTCTATAAATAGCAGTCTATTGAATGAAATTTCATATGCAAATTGTGGGCAAAGCTTCTAATTGTTAAGGGTTTGCTGCGAAAATTGAAGGTGCTCAACAATTGTTTTTATCTGTTTAAGCTTCTAAAAGTACGTTTATTTATAATCTTGTATTAGATTATGTATACTATTAGTGTAATAGTAATGTTAGAGTATTATTTTAAATGTGTTATTAATTTTTAGTTTGTGCTTGAAAGTGTTAATTTTATATGAGTATTGAAGAAAAAAATAATTAATTTTTATATATACTAATTGTGTTTTAAAAAAATATGTTAGGAAGAAGATGCATATATTAATACATCATAATGGTTAGATATATAATGGCTCACAAGGTGTAATGTGTAAAGGAGCTTCAATGTATGGGTTAAACTTGAAGTAGACATATGGATTGGATAAATTAAAGTTCTATGTCCATACTAAGATGAGACTTAAAGCAAATCAAATAGTTGAGAAGATAACTTATAGATTCTCAGTTTTAGTTAATTCATTGTTTTATCTTGCATTTGAATTGAGATCTGAAGGAGATGTTGAGATGATGTATGAGAGTAATGTTAAATATCCTAGTTTGAATCCAATTGAGATATATGTGGACATCACAACTATGAATATTGCTGGAGATGGAGGTCAAGCTGAAGTTGTTGAAGTTGACCCAAGTTCATATCCTTGTTCCTATCATCCATATAGTCAATTGGAGACAAGAGCAGAGTCTTGTTATGAACCGGAGATTGGTTCACATGGATTTTAATATAATTTGGCTACTTCTAGTCAAACGCATATGCCAGAAGATATCATGGGTATGAAAATAGTTATCCGTGGCTAAGTTCAGATGTTCGTGGTAGCGACATTGAAGTATATGAAGCTGGATGTAGCCAGTGTGAAGATAAACGGAAAAACAAAAGTCGCAACAATTAACCTAGGGATGAACTTGAAAATAGATGTTGCAACAATGAGCAGGAAAATAGAGATTGCAACAATTCACTTGGGGATGAGTGAGAAAATAGAGATCACAACAATTCACCAAGTGATCCTCTAATTGACAGTGGTGATGATGAGGACCGTGATTATAGTCCAGACACTATAGAATCAAGCGATGATGAGGAGGCGGAAGTTTTGTCAGATCTTAATATGGAGCCTCTGAGACAGGAACTAATAGCTGGGAGGGCACAACACGTTGCACCAATACAAGCGGTACTTCCACCGTATTATGGATACGTTCATTGGGAGACGATGCAAATAGTTGATGATGCTGAACAAGTAACATGGTGCAGCCAATGATAGAGAGGATATGAGTTCCAAATTGGGCAGAAGTTTAAAAGCAAAGACGATCTTCAATTAGCTATAAAGTAATACTCATTTCATGTGCATTAATAATTTAATGTGAAGGAGTGTAAGCCATTAAGTTTGATATGTTCAAACAATACTGATGGATACATGTGGCAACTTCGAGCATGCTTACGAACTAAGAGCCAAATTTGGGAGATACAAAAATACAATGGACTCATACGTGCACAAATGCAAGAATGACACAAGATCACAAGGAACTAGATGTTAAGGTGATTGCAGGAACTATTGTTGGGCTGGTACAGGAGAATACTGATGTGCTAATAAAGTTGATACAAGAACGCATAAAAAACACATTCTCCTATCAAATATCATACCGAAAAGTGTGGCTTGAGATGGAGAAAATAATCACGCAAGTATATGGTGATTGGAAGGATAGTTATAATTTGTTGCATAGGTAAATGGTTGCACTTGAGAAACGTGCTCCTGGAACTATCGTTCAATGGTGCTTGGATGATCGATGGATTGGGAGGCCACAATATGATCATACCTTGAAGAGATTTCAAGGTGTGTTCTGGGCATTCAAGCCATGCATTAACGCATTTAGGTTTTGCAAGCCGGTTGTGTAAATTGATGTCACTTTTTTGTCCGGGAAGTATAGTGGGACTCTATTCATCACCACAATACAAGCTGACAGTAGGTCACAATTAGCTTTAGCTTATGTCATTGTGAAATTTGAGACAAAAGAGGCTTGTTCATGGTTTTTAACGTGTGTCAGACAACACGTTGTTGGGAGCAGTTCAAATTTGGCCTTAATTTCAGACTATCACGTTAGCATTATCGCTGTCATTGACGATGCAGAAGTTGGTTGGCGTCCACCATTGGCGCATCATTTTTTCTGTTTATGGCACGTGGTGAGCAATTGGAACAACGCATTCAAGAATGTTGATGTGAAACACTAAATCTACAGAGCTAGTAAGAAAATTAGTATTTATAAACAATTACATATTTTTTTTTTTAGTTTGTAAAGAGAAGAAATATATTTTAAACGCTTTATACAAGTGTTCAGTTTGAGTCTGCCAAATTTGAGGATATAATGTCAGAGAGACGTAGAGAATGTCCCGATGAGCGTTTGTGGAATTATATAAGAGATATTGAGCCGATAAAATGGACACAACAAGGGGACACTCATGGCAAACGTTATGGCTTAATGATGACTAACCTTGCTGAAAATGTGAACGACACGTTGAAAGGGGTTCGCAACATGTCTATTACTGCACTTGTGAAAGCCACATATCATAAAATGAACTGCATTTATAATGATAGGTGAGAAATGACTCAAGCAATGTTAGCGAGTGGGCAGATGTGGACATAAGATGCATATAAGAAGATGCATGAAAACACTTGTTATTTGTCTTCACACCGGCCAATATTATTTGATAGAAATACTGGATCATTTGAAGTAGATAAGACATTCAACTTGAGTGGACGGGTGAGTGGGCAAATTTTTCGTCTGAATTTAAATGACAGAATATGCAGATATGGTAGGTTTCAGGCACTTAATATTCCTTGCTCGCACGTGATTGCCGCTTGTGCCTCTATTAGTGTGGATGCATGAAGTTATGCGGATCTAGTGTATTCTACGTGGTACTTAGTCCAAGCGTATGATGGGAAATTTTATCTGTATTTGTTTATCATACTATATATATAAGTCATATAAATGTTGATGACTAAGCGTTGTTATGATAATGACGGTTAACAGATTTTTAATATGGTCTTACAATATACACCTAGTGACATTTTTCAAATGTGTGGGCGTGCTTGGAGGTTAGATAGTGAATTTTGGTATCTGTTAGACCCAACATTACATGACTCTCCCCAAGTACATGCTGTAATGTTAATAGAATGGGAACACATGCAGCGCCAGTTTAGAAATTTACGTGAGTTGACAAATGTCCAAAATTTTCGCGCTTTGAGATCAATAACAATACATATGCCTAGGCGAAACATGAAAGAGTTGCGATCAGCCTTATATCGCATAAGAGAATAGAATAATCGTATATGGATCAAATTACACCGAAGTGATTGTGAACAGAGTTCAAGAGATGCGATGAGGGATGGTGACATGCCACGAGCTGCTATGTGAGCTCGTTTCACTCGAGAATCAGAATGTTTATCTGACATTGACATGTTTGATGAAGAATAAACTGTAAATCCTAAACCCTAAACTCCAAACCCCTAAACCCTTACCCCTGTGCATTTTAGATTTTAGACAGATTTCACTTTGCACATTGCACATTGCACACAACTCACTTTGTATTCATGCTCTCCTCCATTCACTGCATCTTTCAGCAATTGCCGTTTAGAAACCATATTTTACATTTCTCAAGTCACACTGAACCTACAATAGGCTCAATGTTCAACACCAAAAACTACTAACCATTTTCTTTGCCCCAAACCTTAAAATAAACCATTATACATTGTTCCTCAAAGTCCACCAAGTTTGATGTGACCTAACCATTACTTTAATTCAGCCCATGAATCCTAACTGCCACTTGCACGGTCCTACCAACACCCCATAATCTAAACAAAGGGACTTCTATGAGATCACCAATTCTGCTTGCTATTTGCTAAATAAAAATAAACTTGATTCCAGAAATTGACAATTGAAATCTTTCGAGCTGTATTCATTATTCAAGGAAACCTTCTCTCATAAACACATTCAACCGTAACACTTTCTCGCCAAATATACTCTAAATAGATAAGATCTTCCTCTTCCAGTAACAGAAATACTTTGCCACCTTCCTCAAGCATCAGATCTTCTAGGGGTTTTCATAGGTTCAGTCATTTTGGTGAGTTTTAAGCTAATGACCAACCAAACTGAACCAATCGGTTAATAAGAACAAAACCAAATAGTTAGAGTGGATCTAGTTTAGTTCAGGTTAGTCGGTTTTTGGATAATGTCTTGGGCTAGATTTGATTTAGCCCAATTTTGAAAATATACATATGTGTAACACTTTTAGTTAAAATCTATAAAAGCCCTTCAGTTCTATTGACTCGAAACTTATTTTTGATTCCATATTTGTTCAGTTCAATTTGGCTTTGATTGAGAGCATTTTTAAACAGACCAGCATAACTGAACCAATCCAATTTTCAAAGATAAAATTGATTTATTTCAGTTTTGGGCAATTCTCAGTTAGTTCTTGTTGGTTTAGTTTGGTCCTTTCAATTATAGTTCAATTTTGAACACACCTAGATGCATCCAATATCTAAGGTGGAATCATTATAATGCATTATAACAGACTGACAATATAATTTAAACATTTACTTCACCTTTAGAATTTACACTATAATGATGTCAATTTAATATTTTATAAGTCAACAAACCAAAAGCAAAAATTTATCTCAATCTTCCTTTTAATGACATCTTAATGGGTAATTGACTTCAAAAATGCATTTTACAAAACTTATTCCCCAAATACCCCTTTTTTGAAACTATTTCCATGAACACTAGTACTATAGTTTTACTTGTTTTAATATTTTTAGGGAGCCGCTATTTTCACACCCAATTTTACTAATGTCATATTTTATTTAATGTCTACATATAATATAGACTAATTTATCCTCATTTAATATAAAAAAGATTTTAGCTAATTGTAAAAATTCTCATTTAATATAGAAAAGTTTTTAGTCAAAGTTAAAAACTTTTCATATTAATTTAAAGTAATTTAATCCATATCATATTTAAACATTAAATAAGTTGTGTTATTAACAAAATAGAGTGTGAAAATAACGACTTCCTATATTTATTTTCTTAATTTAATAATTTTGAAAAAAATAGTCAAATTCAGTCAAAAGTGAATTTTGGCATATGTCATGACTAGTTTGTGACTCAATTGAAAAATCAGCCCACTAACAACCTTGATGTGTTATCAAGGCGCTGCTAAAAGCAATGACGTCATTTAGCAAATGTTGTGACCATTTTCCAAATGACATCATTGCTTTTTGGCAAGCACTTGGTCAGCGCAATTATCTTGTTTTGTTTCTAATATAAAAATAAAAAAAATGAATCGTAAAACATGGAAGAAACTGAGAATGATGTGAGATGGGACACACAGGTTGGTAGTGATGGTGGGGAGTGAAGGCAAGCGTTGCAGGTAAGGAGAGGACAGAACTTGAACTTGATCTAGACATCTCATGTAGCGCATGGCCTCGTGAAGAACTGAGGTAATATCTGTCTAAAACAATTTCAAATCCAATTAGTCAAAATCCATAATCGAAATCCCTTTTCATTTTCTCAATCACACATTTTTCTCATCCCATTCTAAAGAAAATATAAAGATAACATTAATCTTGCCAAAGGGAAAACAAGCTGCTATAGTGCTGCAATTTGTTCCCTAAGCTTCTCTTTTCTCTAGATTTTTTATTTTTATTTCCAATAAAAGAAGTAATATGGATCAGCATTTAAAACATCGTATATTGAAAACGAAAATTATAAACTAATGTTGGAAAAGGATGTGTCATCTGTTTTGTTTTCAGAGAGGAGATAGAGAAGGACATGCAAAGCATCCATTGTTGATTTCCCTAACTTATACATGTCCAGTTGAAGTGGGGTTCTCAGCTTTGCTCATGTAAGGAGGTTTCTTGCTTGCCACCATTGTCGTGGCGGTGATTGAGTCCGTGCATCGCACCAGTTCTTGTCCCAAACTATTTTGATTTTTTTACAAATTTCAAATCAAGGAGAGGAAAACATTAATTGAACCTTTATTTATTTTGGAAGGTCAAACAAATAGCATACTCAATGCAATGCAGGTCACTAGTATGCCATTTCACTGCCACTGTAGCCCTCCACTAGGTTGCAAGTTCCTCAAGGAACAAAGAAAGGGAAATAACTGAAAAATGATAGTCTTAAATAAATATTTATCACAAGGGAAGCATTAATCTCTTCTTAAGTTAATTAAACACATGTGATATGGTTAATCATGCAGAAGAATTAATTAATGCTTCTTTTCTGGTAAATATTTCTCATGAGCTATCCATTTCAGTCATTTTCCCACCGAAAACAACTCATAGGTTAGTAATTAAATCAGGGAAACACTAGCAAGATAACATCTATTGGACAAACAAAACTAGAGTATAAGAGCTCTTATTAAATAAAAGAGCATAAGAGAAATTCTTTTACTTAAAAATCTTACCTTTTTGCAAATATTTTCCCAGCATGTAGACCACTCTAGTCAATAGAGCCATTTGACACACTCCCCTCCAATTCAGTGAAATCAATTCACTGAAATCAATAGCAACAAAGCTTGTAAGCAAATGACAGAAAAAAGAAAAAGAAATATGTGTAAGTTGCACACGGCCATTTATGGCCTCAAGCAAGCTCCACGAGCTTGGTACCATGAATTGGCTCGCTTTCTCATTTCTTGTGGGTTTGTTAACTCTTTCTTTGATGGATCACTGTTCATTTACAATAAATCCAGTATTATTGCTTACTTTCTCATCTACATGGATGACCTACTGCTCATTGGTAATACTGCTGGATTTTTATCTCAATTTTGTACCAAGCTTGTTCTAGATTGCTCTCAAGGATCTCGGCTCCCCCAATTTTGTACCAAGCTTGCTTCTAGATTTGTTCATCATTTTTTAGGAATATTATTTAGTTAGAAAAATAATTTAACAAAATTTTATCAATGATTGTGGAACGAAACAAAATAATTGACACCACATATTTATTAATGGTGATTATAGTTTACATTATTTGAATAACAATTCTAACAATTAAATTCTTGCTTGTTCCTATTTTTCATTATTTTTATGAGAAATCATTAATGGCTCAAAAAACAGAAAAGCTAGGAACAAAGAGATGCCCGAGTGACTTGGAAATAACTGTGACCATTGATACATGTATATAGACTTGGGGATGTATGCAAATCTGTTTCCATCCACTTCTCAATGGAAATATTCTGCTGCTAATGGGAAAGAATAACATGTTACATGGTAATACATAAAAAATAAAGGTTGTATGGTCCTTGCGGAAAGATAATGGATTTTCTTTAAGTACAGTTAATCATTTTATGTTTTGTAATTTTCTTTTTCAAAAATTGGTACCACTTGGGAATAATTTCAAATTGGATTCTTTGTTTTTTTCTTTTTGTGTCTGTGCAACACTAAACAATATTGAAAATATTTATATTCAAATTTCTTTTCTTTCCCACTTCATATTATCACAAATTCCCTGGTTTTATCTTAACTTCTTACAACTTTTTCCAAGAATGTTATTACATAATGGAGTTTGTGTTCTCAACTTTTTCCATGGCAACATTATGAACTTAATATCTTAAATGAGAGCAGATCTACAGTATTGGAGTCATTGACAAATTATGAAGATAACTCCAAGATTGCATATTGCATATTGTATATATCTTAACCCTAGGTAATATTTCTTACAAATTATTAACCTACTCCAACTGTATATACAGTGTGCTACCATAGAAGAAACGCTGAATGCATTACCATTGAGCTTTCAGACTGTAATATTTATTAAAAGTAGGATTATTTTTCGGGATCTATATATCAAGCTTTATCGATTTTTTTTCTTTCTAATCTTCTTCTATTTCTCTATGCTCTATGCTCTATGCAGATCAAAGATTTTCATACAGCTGAAACAGAGGAAGACATTGGTTTCTATGCTGGTTTTGTGGGTGAGATTTTATTTTCTGTATTTTCCATGTAAATAAGCACGAAACATCCCATTCCACTAAGAGTATGTTTAGTAAGGGTGTAACAAGAGTATAATTTATAGGAGTAAATGTTATTTCTTCACAAGTATACCAAACAAAAGTAAAATTAACTTATACAACCTTAAAAGTTATAGGCTAATTAATGTTAATTCGTTAACTTTTTCTTTCTGAATTTTTTTTTTTTTTGGAGAAACATATTTCTTTCTCAATTTTTAAAAAATGATATCTACTCCTATAAATTATACCACTTTCCCTCCCCTACCAAACATACATAGAAATTATTATTTTAATTTTATATCTTTTGGCAGTTTTTTTAATATATATATTTTTTCTTTTAGAAAACCAATTGTCAGAGACTAAATATTTTGAAAATTTAATCAAAAAATAAAATTACTTTAATGGTATAGTTCATATAAAATATATACATGGATTTATTTTCTTTTATCATATGGATTATTTGATTTTTAATATGACTTTCAGTGCCCGACTTGCATTAAAACTTAATAAAGAATAAGTGTAACACTCAAAATACAAGATTTCATTTTTGTCTTTAATTTTTAAAACAAAAATCTAGAAGTTCTATGCTATACACAATCTCTCTGCATGACCCGGAGCAATAGCTTAAGTGATTATATTTTCAAAACTCAAGATCAAAGCTTGGTGTGTCTGTGCCTGCTCTTAGTGATTATGGTGTTATTAAGTAGTATTATTGACAATTTAAATATCTGTTCTATTCTATATAATTTTTTTAAAAAAATATATATAAATATATTATAATGTAAATATTCTACCTCTAAAAAATCAAAAGACAATCTCTCTGCATTTCATTTACACTATTATTTTGCTCAAGAACTATATATCATCGATCTCTTAGATTTTTTACAACCTGTTCCTAACAGAAAAAATAACCCTTTATTTCTTGAAGGGAGTTCTTTTATGGTTGGCAGAGCTTTGACATCAATTTTGTGGGGAGTTATGGCTGATCGTTATGGTCGAAATCTATAATCATTGGGATTCTTTCACTGTTAGTAGCAGCCAATTATTATAATTGGTTACAAGCATTCTTTCTGTTCCACCTTCTAGATTATATTACTTTCTAATAACACTGTCCATGAATTTATTGCAGGGTTGTTATTAACGTTATCTTCGGTCTGAGTGTCAATTTTTGGATGGCCTTAGCTATGAGGTTTCTTCTTGGAAGTATGAGTGGTCTATTTGGTCCACTAAAGGTATATATCTATACCTTTAAAAATAAGCACATTTTTTTTAAAAAAATATTTTAATTATTATATATTTTAGTATATTAATAGTACATATCACTTTCCATTTTTTTTAATGAGAAAGTGTTATAAGCATGTTGTATAAGATATATAATTTTATTGAATATTTGTTTTTTCAATAATGGAGGGTTTGTTTTGTTCTCTCTCTATGTCGTTGGTTTGTTATATATATATATATATATATTTTCTTTCTACTCCTCGTATGTAGAAGTATCCTTCCTAAGACATTAGAACTGTCTAATAAAATAATACTAAAATATTTCTAGCATGTGTTAATTTCATATAAAATTCCATTTTTTTTTTTGGCTTGTTTGCTTGTGGTGATTACTCTACCATGAGTTAAAATTATAAATTTATCCTTATTTTTGTTTGTGAGTTGATGAATATGAAAGTTTGGATTTTTGGTAAAGAAAACTTTAAACAGGAGAATCACCGTTCTCTTTGTATGAGCCTCTTGCATGTGACTGAGCATGGACAAAGGCTTTTCCTTCTCTTTTATTTTAAAACAAGTATTTTAAGAAACTATTTTTTTAAATAGTGGTTAGTGCATATAAATTGTTTCCTTTTGTAGTTGAAATTATAAAAATATTTTTCATTTTTATTTATAAATAAATAGAATGACAGGAGTTTTAAAGAAAAGAAAATTTGGACACCAAGGGAAAGGCATTTATCTATTAGTATATATAGATATATTTTTGTATAAATACAATTTTTTTTAATTAGATGTAAATACATACTTTTCAGCTTTGGAAAAAATACATAAATGGGTAGTTTCACTAAGAAACGACGTAGTTTTGCTTCTTTCCCATAAATTTACTTTTTTTGGTTGTCTTCTTGTTCGCAGGCACATGTATGCGAAGTTTTCCGAGATGAGCATCAAGCTCTAGGGTTATCAACGGTAAGTTTTTTTGAACTGTTGATGATATTTTGAGTTCCAATATTTTTCTGCATCATCAAAGAAAAGAATTCTAATGCTATTTTAGATTGGTGCTGCATGGGGTAGTAAAGTTTGGATTTTTGGTAAAGAAAACTTTAAACAGGAGAATCACCATTCTCTTTGTATGAGCCTCTTGCATGTGATTGAGCATGGGCAAAGACTTTTCCTTCTCTTTTATTTTAAAACAAGTATTTTAAGAAACTGTTTCCTTAAATAGTGGTTAGTGCATATAAATTGTTTCCTTTCGTAGTTGAAATTATAAAAATATTTTTCATTTTTATTTATAAATAAATAGAGTGACAGGAGTTGTAAAGAAAAGAAAATTTGGACACCAAGGGAATGACATTTATCCATTAGTATATATATCGATATATTTTTGTATAAATACAAATTTTTTTATTAGATGTAAATACTGATATATTTTTGTATAAATACAAATTTTTTATTAGATGTAAATACATAATTTTCAGCTTTGGAAAAAGACATAAATGGCTAGTTTTACTAAGAAACGACGTAGTTTTGCTTGTTTCCCATAAATTTGCTTTTTTTGGTTGTCTTCTTGTTCGCAGGCACATGTATGCGAAGTTTTCCGAGATGAGCATCAAGCTCTAGGGTTATCAACGGTAAGTTTTCTTGAACTATTGATGATATTTTGAGTTCCAATATTTTTCTGCATCATCAGAGAAAAGAATTCTAATGCTATTTCAGATTGGTGCTGCATGGGGTAGTGGATTGATTATTGGTCCAGCCTTGGGTGGTTTCCTCTCTCAGGTAATTCTGTCTAACTCGATTTTCATGGAAACATTACATCTGAAACATAAAGCTTGATTTGAATTCAGAGAAAGAGAGAGAGAGAGAAGTGATTACAATGAGGGGTCGGATTGTTGAAACTAATGTTAAAGTGTCCAAGTGTCTCGCACGTGTAGGACATGGACACGGCTATTTTGTATGTTTCCATGAGCATGTGTTAAAACATGTTTAGAAAGGATCTTACAATTTTGAAATGTTAAAATTTAATATTTTCACTTCATGGGAATATTATTTAGAAGTATCAGAGTATCATGGACGTGTCTTCTTTTTTGAAGTGTCCGTGCTTCCTAGGGATCAAAAGTAGTCATCTTTGTATGTTTTAGACACCATGAAACTCAGAAGTTTGAGACATGACCCCCATTGCACTAAGCAGCAAAGAAAGGAACAAGCTTTTTCACTTCTTGCTTAGTTCACTTGAAAGAGATGCATTCCTTTTGGCCCTCCTCAAAAGAATGATTGTCCCTGAATCTTGATGATTGATTTAATCCCCCAAATAACCTCAGTTTCTATGCAAGCTGCTGAACCTCTTGATTATCCAAATGTACTTGTAGTATCAATTGTGACAGTGTAAGATTTTATGCCAATGATACGCTTCTGTAATGACCAAAGACTCTGCTACCAAAGTTAATTTTTTTACTTTGATTTTTATGATAAAAACCATATGAAGCTTTAGGGCCTCAGAAAATAACTCAAGGTGCCCACTGTAATCGATGGATATGCTCTTGAAGTCTATTAATGTGAATAATATATGACACATATGTACTTTATTTATTCATGGCACACTTACTCATATGTTACTTATACACCATTTTTTCATTCAGCCAGCAGATAAATATCCAAATATATTTTCAAAAGACTCAATATTTCGAAGGTAAGTCAGTTTTCCTACTTGTCAGAACATGTGAGGTTCAGTTTGATGTCTCATTTCCATCAACTTTTGCAGAATTTATTATCTTACCATGAACAATGTTTTGCTGATGCAGATTCCCTTACTTCTTGCCCTGTTTTGCTGTATCACTTATTGGCTTGCTAGGATTTGTTGTGTGTTTCTGGCTTCCGGTAATTATTTTACAGAATTTATCTCATGTTATTGGGGACCACAAATTCTCCTAGTGGTGAGAGAAAGAGCACGTGGTGTTATACACCAGCCTTTAGATTAAACATGTTAGTCGATCTAGTATTTTTCTTTTTCCCAAAAATGCTTTTCATTTCATCTATTCTCTGCTGACTTTTTTTCTTACCTCGTACCTTGCTTTGTCTTTGGATTTCTTGAGATTTCTTTGGCATAAAGAATGAATGGTAAAAGATTATAGAATACATGTACTTCATTTTATCCCAATTCACTCTCCAAAACACTTTAATTTATGGTTTCCTGACTAGCCTATATTGTTTTAATGTTGCTATCTGCACAATAAATCTTTTCCCAGATGATCACACTATATTCAATAGAAGTCATTTTTGGTCAAGTTCGTAGCATGTGCAACAGTTATTTGATGTGCAGATAGTTTTCTCGAAAACTTTATTTTTCTTTCTCCTTCTGTTTTCAGTTTCCTGTTTTTTCTATCTTCGATGAACTTTTAGATGTAAATGAAATTCTAAACTTTCCATAGAACTAGCGACATTGTAGGCATCAAAACTTAATTACTTTTTTCAACATGATTTATCTTTTACTTCCCCACAACCCCCCCTCCCCTCCCCCACACTCACAGGCTATTGACTGTATCTTTATTGTATTTATGATAAACATATGATCATTTCAGGAATCATTGCACAAGCATGACAAACATGTTGCATCGCGTGACGACTCATGTGAAGTTCTTGAAACTGGTTCTTCTGAGTCTAATGCAGAAAGCCAAGGAAAAGAAACCAATGCTTCTACTGCAAGCCTCCTCAATAATTGGCCCTTGATGTCATCTATCATTCTATACTGTGTCTTCTGCCTTCATGATATAGCATTCACAGAGGTATATCCAGACCTAAGTTAAGGTTATGTACATATGCTATCATTTATTTTCTGGATATCTATTGAGTTTTCTAACGATATACTACAGGAGATATGGATTGTGGATTTATGGTATCCACTTATCATTGACAGGTTCTAGACCTGATAGTATGCTTCTCAATTATTGCTCTGGTAATAAATAGGTACTTTGTTTAAAACCAGCACAAACTCAACTTTCACATTTCTTAATTCATATTGAACTATTTTGGTAGTTTAAAATAATTTTCTTGCAATAGAAAAACATTACACAATATTATGGAAGAACAACAGTCTTGTGCAAAGATTAACTAATAGTATGCTTCTTATGCAAAGGTTTAAAACAATTGTTATTCACAATCTAACTTTTATATAATTCATAACTACGAAATAAAATTAAATCAACATTAGGTTATTAAGTTGGTTTACCCTGCACCACATGGCTATGCATCAACAATTCCATTGCGGTCAATTCCTGCATTAAAATGAAGTAAAGGAACCTTGCAGTTTGCATAATTTTATTTCAGCTAGCTGCTTTTACCTAATATTTCTATTATCGTGATCAGCTGAAAGTATTTTTCTGTAGATATTCTCATTGTGGGCCATCAGCCCTCGGAAGTATGGTGGCTTGAGTTATACATCTGGAGGTGTTGGTGAAGTTTTTACAATTACAGGTATATACTTGGTCTTTGATTATCTATATATGGTGATAATGTTGCATATATATGTACTTTTCTATTTCTGAGTAACTCTCTAAAAACCTTAGAGAACAATCTTGAAGCAAATCCAATTCACCCTCTTTTTTTCTCTTTCTCTTTCTCTTTCTCACTCTCTTTATGTATGAATGCATTATGTGTATGTATATATTGGAGCTCGTATCTCTTCTTAATTAAAATCACTCTTCATAACATTACACTAATGATGTGGAAGGGAAGTTTCATTCATGGCTTTCTGTGCTGATAACTGTTGAATTACTTGGTTGTGTAGATGGTCAATTGAGCAAGGAAAAATAGGTTCAATGCCTGATGTGGGACAAATAACATCTGTATCAAAACTTATTGTTGGTAACAGCAAAAGGCCAAAAGCTATTTGTTACAATAGCAAAAATGGCAATTTCATAATTTATAGCAAAATTTTGGGAGAAAGAATCTGGTGTTTAAATCCTAAACTTTAAGGATAGGGAAGAGAACTTCAAGGAAAGGCTACTAACAGTTCAGTCACAAGACTATGATATCTTATGATGCTGGATTTGGCAAAGTAACAAAATCTTGGCCCAGGATATAGGAGATATGTATTTGACAATAGCACGCTTAGAAATAAGATGAAATGCTGATTTCAGGGGAAGGGAAGAAGTTGAAAAAGCCACAATCATAGTGATCAGAGTAGTAACATTCACTATGTGTTAATTGTTTTGCTTCCAACCTTAGCATCAATGAATGTGGACTGTCTAAATTAATGAATGATTGCCTGCAAAACCTATGGAATGAAGTGTTTTGGCTGGGGAAAACTTCTTAAGTAGAGAGGCGCATAAAAAAAATAGTGAAGAACTTATTATGAGAGAGATGTTGAAAATAAATGTAAATTTTTCTAAGTGTCAGTTACTAGAAGTTTTAAGTATGTCAGTTTTAAGAGTCTAGAGTTTTAGTTATGTTAGTGCTCTGTATTCTAAGGATATAAAAAATGATAAGAATAAGTTAGTGAATTTAATAGTCTCTTTGTAATATTATAAATAAGACTGTTGAATTATGTGTTATTTGGGTTTCAAGTTGAAAATTCTCTTCTAAATGTAGAAAACACTTATAGATTGAGAGGTGTGAGTGCAAGTGAATGCCTCCCCATCCAACAAGAGATTAAAAGAAAAAAGCAAAGAAAACCAATTATACCAGTTTCTTTGGAGTACCTTAACCTTCACATATCTTTCTCCATGTCAGTTGTCTTTGATATGGGTAATCATCTTAAAACTAAGGACTAATTGCCTTTGTTGATATTTGCAGTCTACATCCAAACGTCTTTTAAGTTTTAGAAATAGACAAAGCTCATACTCTCATTTTGTTTGCCCCAGCACTGCCCAAACATTTGCAATTAAGAGCCAATATGAAGAAAACTGAACTAGATAAGCCATTGAGGGCAATAACATTACCTAGACCCCTTAGATTCTTTATTAGGCTGAGGAGGAATCTCTAAGTCCTCAATATTTCTGAAAATATACCCTTCCTGGTTAGTCATTTTCAAAAAATATTTCAAAAAATAGTGTTTCACAACACAATAGCTTAGAGCAGTTTTTGCAATTGTAAGAATTGGTGTTCTAACAATTTACATTGCAAATTTATTTCTTTTGTCTTCTCTTTCTTAGGTTTTTCCTCTTTTAGTGCTCAGTACATAAGCCAGAGAGTCGCTGACAACTTGTTATGTCTTCAGGTATAGGTCTCCTCATCTTTCAAATCTCTTTATACCAATATGTTGAACGAATAATGGGACCTATAATGTCCGCACGAATGTTAGCGGTAACCTTCCAATTCACTTTCAAATGTCTTTATAAAATTTCTTTGTGATTTTTCTTCTCATGTAGTCAAATATATCCATATGCAGATTTTATCAATTCCAATCCTGCAAGCCTACCCATTCATGACCTACTTAACTGGGTTCACCCTTTTCTTCTGGTTAAACTGTGCATCTTTGATAAAGAATGTTTTATGTGTAAGTATATTTACAACTTGAAACTCCCTTGTTGCTTATGTCACACAATGCACTTAATTATGTGACGGTCATATGGGCACATACCAGTTCAACAATTCATTAGTAACTATCTTGTCTGCTTTAAGTATTACATTTTGCTACGTTTATATCAATATAATAGCTATTAGCAAACAATTTCCTTGATTTGGATGGTATAGACTATACTTATTCTATGTTTCAAAATATATATCCATATATTTGAAGTGTATTAGCCCATAATGGACAAAATGGTAACTAATTACTTCAAATCACCTCATGTTCTTAATAAATTGTTACTGCCATATGAGAAAAATTGACGCCTGAAATTGATATTCATTATTTAAATCTATTTTTCATTTATCTTATTGTCCATTGGTCATCTCTTTGCACGAGAGTTGAAATTCTTTTGGAGCAAATTTTGAAATTCCATTAAATTTATAAGATTTTTCTTGAGCATATGATCTTTTGTTTACTGAATGTGTATTTTCAATTCTTGAAATAAAAAGAGAATACATATTTTTTTTTGGAAATAATTAGTACGAGACAGATTATGTTTTTGGTAAGAGAGACATAGTTGCCTAGTTACTGATGAGTCACTAGGGAGCTTGCAACCTTTCAAGCCAGCATAAATTTAAAATTAGTAAGGTCTGGAACATGAAATTTACAAGTATCAATATCAATTTGAACATATCAATGTTTTAAGACAATCCTATATTATTTTTCTTGTTAATATAAATATTTCACTAATTTATAATATAATAGATAGTTTATTTCCTGATCACAATTGCAGAGATTGGCATTACATAAGCAAGTACTCATGCATTAATTATTGCTGTTACCAACATGTAGCTATTTGATGTTTTAGTTCTTTTATTGTAAGATGGGTCTTCCATAGAATTGGATGCCATGGTTTGAAAATACATGGCTATAAGGTGCCACTAACTTATATGTTTTATTTCATTTTTTGCAATCATTAGGTGTCCATTGTAACTTCTACATTCCTTCTACAAAACAAGGCTGTGGTAATCTTCTTTTCTTTGTTTGTCTTATTTAGTTAATTCCTTCTATAGCCCTTTTGTTTTTTTTAATGCTAGAGTATTTTTGGGTTAGCTTTTGAGTACTAAAATTAAGTTCTTACCGATCTTAAGGGTGCATCCCCTACATTGGCCTGGCGCATTTAAAAGAAAAATTTTACTCTGTGCTGGCTCTTGGATTCAAACATTGACTAGCTTAAATGAACTTATTGCATCCTTACAATTTTTTGTTTGTCTATTTTGAGACTTTAAATGACTATCCTAGAAAACTGGATTTATGATAATTATTGTAATTGAAATAATGGAAAACAGGACCAAAAGCAAAGAGGAGCTGCGAATGGTTTGGCTTTGACTGCAATGTCTGTATTCCAAGCAGTGGGTCCAGCTCTAGGGGGTGCAATGTAAGTACCCATGCATTCTGAAATTCTTTGATAACAGGTTCTAGTTGGTTATACTGTAATTTCATTGTGTTATAGACTAGTTATGTCGTAGGATTTTTGATAACAGGTTCTGGTTGGTGATACTGTAATTTCATTGTGTTATATAGACTAGTTATGTCGTAGGATTTTCTGCAAATAACCCTAACTGAATCTTATTTTAGTAATGGGTTAAAGAATTTATTTTGTTCATACTATCATACTAAATCGCATTTGATACGATAATGTTTAAATTTACTGGTTTTGTATTTTGATTGACAACGTGAAAATCATGGCTCCTCTTTTATAAAAACCATGTTAATTTAGCTTGTGTCTCCACTTCGCAGATCATATCGAGGTACTTGTTTGCACATATAGTTTTCCATCCAATATTATCATTCTGTGTCATATTTATCTGTGCAGTTTTTCTTGGGCACAAAAGCGTCAGAGTGCTGCCTTCCTTCCTGGTAATTTGTTCATCTTCATTTACCATTGATCTCTTGCTGACTAGGACAGCTTTTGCATTTCTGATAATTAACCTCCAAAGTATTCGAATTTAATTAGCCAACGCATGCTTGCAGGTGATCACATTGTTTTCTTTTTCTTGAATGTGGTTGAAGTTTTGGAGTGCTGATGACTTTCAAACCATTTACACCTGAATAACGGAAGTAGAGGATCGTTTATGATATTTAGCAATTAGATTCAAGGAAGAGAAAATCTCAAGTTGTAGTATTTATTATAAAGAGTAGAGGATTATATTCATGCATTCCTTGACTATATACTTGTTGCTAAACGTTATTCAATTCAAATACCTTAGAACCTATCAAGATATCTAAACAAAAGAGCAATATTATAATTTCATGCTAAACCAAGAAAGAGATAACACCTTGTTATTTAAAATTCAAATTTTACAGGACATGATTTGTAAACAAGTCTTCTAGGGATTGAGGAAAAAAGTAAATACAATATATTATTTTGGAGAGGAATAGGTTAAGTCCCCGGGTACATGTTTTCCATAATCTAATAGGGTGGAGAGTATGATATCAATACCCCATTATAGAATTATGTAAGTACGAAATGCAATTTTTGACAAATACTTGTCCATGCATGAATGAGACACGTATCTAGTCTCACTAGCTTCAACCCAAGCTCAACTCCAAATCAACTTCAGCTTCAGCCACTGGCATTTGCAAGTTAAGATCAATATCAAGTTCTCTAGCAGCTGGTGAAAGTGTAGAGGAAGCAGCTTCCTTTTTGCAAGTTAAGATCAATGTCAAGTTCTCTAGCAGCTGGTGAAAGCGTAGAGGAAGCAGCTTCCTCTGGAAAAAGTAGAAGGGTTGTGGTGGCTTCTCAGTACTCATAGGCTTGAAATCAGAGTTAGTAGCAGCCTCACCCACAATGTTTCCACTTCTGTTCAGATTAGCAAAATTGGCTGCATTGGAGGTTTGGAACTTTTCCATCGAATTGTATTGGTATGTGGTTGCTGGGTTTCTGAAAAAATCGATAGCGTAGCTCTGAACTTGTTCTGGAGTCTTGTTGCTCTCGAAACTTCTGTTCAGATTAGCAAAATTGGCTGCATTCGAGGTTTGGAACTTTTCCATCGAATTGTATTGGTATGTGGTTGCTGGGTTTCTGAAGAAATCGATAGCATAGCTCTGAACTTGTTCTGGAGTCTTGTTGTTCTCGAAACTTTTAGATATCTGACTCCGGCATCTTTTTTCATACTTGTTTGTTAATCTGAAATTAGAATAGTAAATTAATTAATAATAGAAATACCACTGCTTGCAGTTGCAAACAAGTAATTAAATTCTAATGTATTCAAAAACATTACAGAAAAATAAAAGAATTAAAAGAGAAAGAAACATGCAAGTTTTGCAATTATATTTATAAGTACTAACAAGTCAAAATAATCAATGAAATGCAAATGGTAGCATTTAATGATGGAAGAGAATGTGAGAATGCAATTTAATGTCATTAAAAGTTGAAAGAAACAAACTCATACTCTTTGGCAGTCCAACAATCCTTGAGCAAATTGGTTCCATGAGGACATGAGAATGCATTTGATTCAGTGACTGGTTTATATTCAGCTAATGATTGGTCACCATTCATGCTGGCTTGATGCTTAAAAGTAACATGAGAGAGCTCATGTGTCTCTGTGAAAGCTGGATTTCTTGGTACCCACTGAGCAGTTCTCTTGAATTGAGTTTTCTTTGCAGAAATTGAGGTGGAAGCGCTTAGATTAAGGGCTTTTGGGGACTCAGACCTAGAAGGTGGTGGACGAGAGCATGTAAGCTCAATGACTTCATCCGCCATTGCTCAAAAAGGTCAGGTATAGGAGATAGAGAGAGAGCAAATCAGGAGAGGAAAGTAGATGAAAGAGATATACAAATTTACTTGACTGCTATGAATTTATAAAAATTGAAGGCTGCTTTGATATTACTAAAGTATCCATAGAATGACTAATTACCAAGTTTTTTCTCCTCACTAATTTATAACATAATAATTAATTTTATTAAAATGAAAACACCAAAGTAAGAGAAAAAGAAACGTAAGAGAGAAGAAAATGAAACAAATATAGTATTTTCTTTGTTTAATAACATATAAAAGAAAAGTGAAAATATAGTCTTTTGGGGATTATAGTAAATAATAAAATTACATAACTTTCAGAAATGAGGGCAAAATTGTCATAAAAAATTTGTAATAGTCTACGATACTAACTAAAACTACGAACATGTGTGAATAGAGACAACAAGGCATCGTCAACAAACATGGAAACTAGGTAACTGAGCTAATAGTAACGCTGCTGATGAGTAATGAAAGCCTTCGTGTACATTGCCCCTTCATGCAAATGCATACATGTCTACACAAAATTAATTCTTTAAGTTATATTTTTCCGAAATCCTCCTCTCCCTCCTCTCTCTATCTCTTCTCTCTCTGATATAATTTTTGCAAGTGAGAGTTTGGAGTTTTATATCATAAAAATTGAGTTTCCACATAAGAAATATTCTACCCTCTCGTAGCGAAAGATGACACTAGAAAAAATTCACAACATTAGCATTAGTTATTTTGCGGTAGTTGATTGCAAGTGATGGTAAAAGCATTAATTAACCGTGGTTGGTCTGATCATCCAAATAAAATTTGAGTGAGGAAGAGGCTTTGGTACAGTGACACCACCTCTATGACTTAAGGGTTGGTTATCTCATGTTCTCAAGTTCAAGTTTGGTAGTAAATGTGCTCGCTTTTATTTACAGGAAAAAACTAAATAAATAAAATAAAATTTGAGCACCATTTAATTTTGTGCAATTTCATATAGTTAGTGCTGATTGGACCTTCATAATGCTTATGCAATAAGGTTTGCTATCTATAGTTAATCGAGGTTTGAACTATCACTTACTTTTCTTTTATTTTTGTTTTTTTAATTTGGTGGTGTAGTCTAAACATTTCCATTTTAATGAGAATGTGATNTCAACAAACATGGAAACTAGGTAACTGAGCTAATAGTAACGCCGCTGATGAGTAATGAAAGCCTTCGTGTACATTGCCCCTTCATGCAAATGCATACATGTCTACACAAAATTAATTCTTTAAGTTATATTTTTCCGAAATCCCTCTCTCCCTCCTCTCTCTATCTCTTCTCTCTCTGATATAATTTTTGCAAGTGAGAGTTTGGAGTTTTATATCATAAAAATTGAGTTTCCACATGAGAAATATTCTACCCTCTCGTAGCGAAAGATGACACTAGAAAAAATTCACAACATTAGCATTAGTTATTTTGCGGTAGTTGATTGCAAGTGATGGTAAAAGCATTAATTAACCGTGGTTGGTCTGATCATCCAAATAAAATTTGAGTGAGAAAGAGGCTTTGGTACAGTGGCACCACCTCTATGACTTAAGGGTTGGTTATCTCATGTTCTCAAGTTCAAGTTCAGTAGTAAATGTGCTCGCTTTTATTTACAGGAAAAAACTAAATAAATAAAATAAAATTTGAGCACCATTTAATTTTGTGCAATTTCATATAGTTAGTGCTGATTGGACCTTCATAATGCTTATGCAATAAGGTTTGCTATCTATAGTTAATCGAGGTTTGAACTATCACTTACTTTTCTTTTATTTTTGTTTTTTTAATTTAGTGGTGTAGTCTAAACATTTCCATTTTAATGAGAATGTGATTTGTATTGCAAAAGAGTCATAAACAATAAGAAACAATTGTGTGTCATGAAAGACATGTGAAAAACTATCACAAATGAAGGAGGGAAGCGTCTCCTTTCTTTTTCAATGCGCTCTAGTCATAACCATGGCTTCGTTATGCACACCAAAGAAAGAAA
The DNA here is from genome assembly GCA_003255065.1 of Cercis canadensis. Lineage (NCBI taxonomy): Eukaryota > Viridiplantae > Streptophyta > Magnoliopsida > Fabales > Fabaceae > Cercis > Cercis canadensis. The sequence continues at coordinate 167,337 of QAOA01004151.1, forward strand.
AAAAAAAAACAACAAAATTTATTAGAGAAGTATAATTGCAAAACCATTAGCATATGGTACATGCAAAGTAGAAATCAATACAAATAGATAAACAAAATAATACGATTTATAAAAAAATAAAAACCCCAACTCTAAACCCTCAACGCTTAAATTACTTCCAATCAAAATTAACTGGATAATATATAATGGCAGAAATAGATGCGCGAGTGGCAACACAGTCATAAATTTGTCTTAAAATATTCCTCTGAAGCCAAGAATGCAAATGATATCGAGCTTCCAACAACCTCCAATAATTTCAAAAGGAAAATTATTAGAAAAATAGTTGATGGTTATTTAAAAATGAGGAGATTGTTGCAAAATTATGTTGACTCTCCCCCACTCATGCAGAGATCGATAAATGTATGTATCACCTAATGAATTTATCAGTATCTATTAAGTACTCTTTATTTATTGTTTCATATGGCGTCAAAATTCAAACAAAACAACAAATGGTAAAAAGATAACTTAAACAACTATTAGATTTGATAGTTCTGAGTACAAATTATTAGAAAACACTGCTGCTTGTTTTGAGAAAAAGTAACATGATATAAGGGGTAAATTAAGTTCAAAACCATTTAGATTATGCTAATTAAAAGGACCATCCAAACAGTTAATAGATTATAAAAGCCTGGGCATATTGTTTCGAATTGCTACATATTTTATTGAGAGGGAACTTGTTTTCGCCAAAAATAATCTTACTTAAAAATCTTGTAATTTCAAATATCTATAATTTGGTTTTGCTGAAAGGACTTATGTTAACTGCGACTGCTAAGGGCTCTTCACGTAGGAGAACACACCCTACGAGGGACACCAACATGTAAGTAAAGCCATAACCAATTGTGGGGGTGCTTATTGATAAAACAAACCCTATCTAGGGTTTACTTTGTAATTCAAAATTCAAATTATTGTTATATTTTTTAATTAGGGTTACACTAGATTAGATTTCCTTTATTCAAATTCTTTTGTAACTGTATATATACAATTATACACATCAATAGAAATTTATTCCATTTTCCATTCATTCATTTATCTCTTTATGGTATCAGAGCTAATCGCTCAACAACAACCTTTTTCCTTATGGCCTCCAATTCGGAATCATTTTCTTCCTTCCCTTCCGTGACCATCTCTTCCACCCAGCACCACCCTACTTCCTTGCTTATCTCTTTTACTTCCGCACATATTCCCCTAAAGCCAAGAATGCAAATGATATCCAGCTTCCAACAACCTCCAATAATTTCAAAAGGAAAATTATTAGAAAAATAGTTGATGGTTATTTAAAAATGAGGAGACTGTTGCAAAATTATGTTGACTCTCCCCCACTCATGCAGAGATCGATAAATGTACGTATCACCTAATGAATTTATCAGTATCTATTAAGTACTCTTTATTTATTGTTTCATATGGTGTCAAAACTCAAACAAAACAACAAATGGTAAAAAGATAACTTAAACAACTATTAGACTTGATAGTTCTGAGTACAAATTATTAGAAAACACTGCTGCTTGTTTTGAGAAAAAGTAACATGATATAAAGGGTAAATTAAGTTCAAAACCATTCAGATTATGCTAATTAAAAGGACCATCCAAAAGTTAATAGATTATAAAAGCCTGGGCATATTGTTTCGAATTGCTACATATTTTATTGAGAGGGAACTTGTTTTCGCCACAAATAATCTTACTTAAAAATAATTTCAAATATCTATAATTTGGTTTTGCTGAAAGGACTTGTGTTAACTGCGACTGCTAAGGGTTCTTCACGTAGGAGAACACACCCTACGAGGGACACCAACGTGTAAGTAATGCCATAACCATTTGTGGGGGTGCTTATTGATAAAACAAACCCTATCTAGGGTTTACTTTGTAATTCAAAATTCAAATTATTATTATATTTTTTAATTAGGGTTACACTAGATTAGATTTCCTTTATTCAAATTCTTTTGTAACTGTATATATACAATTATACACATCAATAGAAATTTATTCCATTTTCCATTCATTCATTTATCTCTTTATGGTATCAGAGCTAATCGCTCAACAACAACCTTTTTCCTTATGGCCTCCAATTCGGAATCCTTTTCTTCCTTCCCTTCCGTGACCATCTCTTCCACCTAGCACCACCCTACTTCCTTGCTTATCTCTTTCACTTCTGCACATATTCCCCTCAAGTTTAACCAAGCCAACTACTCATCATCATGGGGTACTCTAGTAGACGCCCTTTTCCAAGGCCATGATTTAATGTCCTTCTTAGATGGATCCAAACCTCGTCCCTCCCCCACAATCATTGCCGACAACACCACTGTGCCCAATCCGACCTTCACTTTATGGACCCGTCAAGATAAATTCATCCTCCATGCTATTACCTCCTCTCTCCTCTCTTGAGCTAGATGTTCTTAATCTTCTTGGCAAGACTTCCACTGCAAAAGAAGCTTGAGAACACCTCAAAACCCTTTTTGCTAGCTAGTCTAGATCCCAGCTTATGTCTTTCAAAGTCAAACTTGCTACCACAACTTGTGGTTCCCTATCCGCAAGCACTTATCTTCAGTAGATGAAAAAACTTTCTGATGAAATTGCTCTCATTTCGCACTTGTTGATGACCTGGACCTTATCATTTACACTCTTAATGGTGTTGGTCTTATGTTCAAGAAAATCACCGGTCCTCTCCTAGCTCGAGACACTCCCAATACCTCTCTAGAAAGGGATAAATTGGTGAATTTTTAACAATATAGTTAACCATCAGAGTCCACCACCCTCACCTCACCTCTCACAACCAATGTCTCCACCAAATCTCACCCACCTCCTAACAAAAAACATTACCCCAATCCCCTCTCCACTTCCAACTCCAACTCCACCACCAAAGCCTTTTTCTAACGCCTAGCTCCGTTGGCTCTCCTTCTCCCATCACTTGTCAGCTATGCAACAAACCCTGCCACCTTGCCTCCTGCTGCTACAAATTCTTCGCTCACCTCAAACCAAAATATCCCTGGAAGCCAATTACACCAGCATGCAACTCTTCCTTAATCCAAAAACTTGGCTTCTTGACACTGGGGCCTCTCACCATGCGACCAATGATGCTTCATCCGTCTATTCGAAGCAAGATTACCATGGCAATGACAAAATGATGGTTGGCAATAGCACATATTTGTCCATATCTCACATTGGTTCGTCCACTTTACATACTCCATCTTCCTCTTTTCAACTTCACTATGTTCATTGCGTCCTTAAAATGAAAAATAACCTCATATCCGTGTCTCAATTTTGCAAATTCAATAACGCTTCCATTGAGTTCTCACCTAATTCTTTTTTTTGTGAAGGATTTGACTATGGGGGCATCTCTCCTTCGCAGCCCGAGTAATGGTCATGTCTATCAATTTCCAGTCCTTAACTCTCGGCCTCCCCCCTCGCCCTAATCTCTCATCCCTCTTTCTTTGGCACTACCAGTTAGATCATCCTCATCCTATAACTCTTCATCACATTGCTGCCCATCATAAACTCTCAATAAAAAATGATGTCAAGGATTGTTTGTCTTGCTCCTATCACAAAAGTCACAATCTTCCTTTCTCTACTTCCTGTCTCAATTCTACAAAGCCTCTTGAATAATTTCTAGTCCTTAACTCTCAGCCTCCCCCCTCGCCCTAATCTCTTATCCCTCTTTCTTTGGCACTACCAGTTAGATCATCCTCATCCTATAACTCTTCATCACATTGCTGCCCATCATAAACTCTCAATAAAGAATGATGTCAAGGATTGTTTGTCTTGCTCCTATCACAAAAGTCACAGTCTTCCTTTCTCTACTTCCTGTCTCAATTCTACAAAGCCTCTTGAAAACATTTTTGCTGATGTATGGGGTCCATGGACTCATGTTTCCATTCATGGTTTCAAGTACTATGTAATTTTTGTAGATCATTACACAAGATATTCCTAATTGTATTTGCTTAAGTAAAAATCTGATGTATTTCAAGTTTTTGTGCAATTTAATTTAAAATTCTTATGGAATCTTTCTTTCACCATTCAATTATTTCTTTTCATTTCGACAATGGCGGTAAATTCATAAAATTGAAATCTTTTTTTGCTCAACATGACATTTCATTTTACACTACCTCTCCTTATGCCCTTGAATGCAATAGCTTAGCCGAAAGAAAGCATGGGCATATAGTTGAAACTGGTCTTTTTCTACTGCATTATGCTAATCTGCCATTAAATTTCTGGTCCTATGCATTTTCAACAGTCACTTACTTAATCAATCACTTACCCACTCCTGTTCTCAACATGTCCATGCCTTTTACTCATTTATTTAACCAAAACCTTAATTATTCAACCTTAAAAGTATTTGGGTGCTTGTGTTATTCTTGGTTGCGCCCTTACTCCTCAAACAAACTAGAACCACACTCCATTTAATGTCTTTTCCTTCGTTATTCCACTAATAATAATGCTTTTATTTGTTATGATTTTATTCATAATAAAATATACTTATCTAAGCATGTAAAGTTTGTGGGAACTACCTATCCCTACTCGGCCAAACACTCCCTTTCCCTCTCCCTCTCCAAATATGGACATTATCCCCATCACCTATGTTCCCCAACCACTATCAAACTCTATCTCCAACAACTCCCTCTCTCTAACTTCCTCACCATCCTCTTCCCTCTCTCCCTCAACCTCTTTTTTATCTTCACTTTTAAATACTTCCTAACCTATGTCAAACTCTATCTCCAACAACTTCTTATCTCCTTCAACTTCCTTGTAGTCCCTTTCCCTCTCTCCTTCAACCTCTTCTTTATCTTCCTACTTCAATACTCTCAACCTCACTTATCCTCTACTTCCCATCTTATTCCACCTCCTTTTTATCTTCAAGTTTAAATAATTACAAACCTCTCTTATCCCCTACCATCCAACTCCATCCCAACTCTTCTTCCAACAATTCTTTATCTTCTTTAAACTCCTCTCTCTAATCGAATACCAACTCCTATTCCCAACCTATCATTTCTTCCCCACCCTTACCCTCCCAACCAAACCCTCATCTTTCCTCAGATAATACTTTATCCTCTACCCTACCTTAACAACCTTCAAATAATCACAATCCCTAGTACCCCATAACTCTCCTCCTTCCCCTAACCCTAATTCCTCCCACTTAACCCATACGCCCCATTGTCTCTCTCTCTTCAGTTGTCCACCCTCTTCCTCCCTCCTAAAGAATTGTCACATGTTCCCAAAACAATATTGATGTGGTTTTTGCTACTGGCAAGTATACCGGGCCACACAAGTAGTATAAAAGTGAGTTGAGTATCGTCCTCAGGGATTTAACGCTAGCAATTATCAATTTCACTAACAATGATTCTATTTGGAATGATAAATGTTTTGATTTAGAGAAAGATATGTCTAAATGATTATGAATAATCAATTAACTAAAGCTAGATAATAATTCTCAACACTTGACAGAAATTATGGTTGAAGAGATTAACAAAGAAATAAGGAAAATTAGGGGTTAATTTCACTTGGTTTGGACTTCGGTTATTTCATAGAGAAAATAACCTTTAAATTACTGAAGAATACATTATCCTAGCTACAAATCCTTTGTTGTTGGCCAATTTCCCTAATTTGATTGAACCCAATCACTTGGATAAACAATCCTTCCTATTCTAACTAATTGCCCAATTATTTGGTACAATTAACTTGTCTAGGTGATTAAGCTCTAGGAAATTAATTCAAGATCACATAAACTAAGTTATCTATTCCTATATTAACTTGATTTATGGCAGAAATTACAAGAGCATACTCATATCTTACTATCCCTAGCATCAACATGAGTCAATAAACCATTCANTTGTTGGCCAATTTCCCTAATTTGATTGAACCCAATCACTTGGATAAACAATCCTCCCTATTCCAACTAATTGCCCAATTATTTGGTACAATTAACTTGTCGAGGTGATTAAGCTCTAGGAAATTAATTCAAGATCACATAAACTAAGTTATCTATTCCTATATTAACTTGATTTATGGCAGAAATTACAAGAGCATACTCATATCTTACCATCCCTAGCATCAACATGAGTCAATAAACCATTCAAATGGTAGCTAAGCATTTAAAGGCATTAAGAGCGGTAAAATCTACTCCAACAAAGAGACTTGCATCAAAATAACTTCATTCAACAATAAAACTTCATTCAAAACCTAGCTACATCAATCCCCTAACTAAGGGGGTTTAACTATTCATAGTTAAAACAGAGGAATACAGATAAACAGAGTTCATTGAGAGAGAAGAGAAGAAAAACTAGGTAAAATCTGAGTTGAATCCTTTGAAAATGCTCCAGCTTCTTTCTCTTCTTTGTTCTTGACGGCTCTCCTCCGGATCCTCCTTTTCTTTCCTCCTTTTTCTTTTATAGCTAGGTTAGCTCCAGACATAAAAGAAAAGATACCTCAACAATGAAGCCAGTGCTAGGCGCTGCGATACCAACGCTGGGCGCTGGCCAATGAAGACACATAAGGTTTTGATTCGTTGAAGGGCTGGCTCTGGGTGTTGGATCACTGGGAAGCTTTGTGAATCTCTGCCCTGTTGGCGTTGGGCACTGGATGGCCAAAGAGCTTTTCCAGCAGTTGATTTTTCCCGTTTAGTTCCTTCTTCAACCTCCTAATACTCTAACCTTCAAGAACAATCAAAAAGGACTATGAATGAGCTAAAAACATGTTAGGAAATTAAATAAAACTATAACTTTGACACTAACTAAGATTAATAAATAACTAGAGAATATGACACACAATCATGCAAAATAACTTAAGAACTAGCCAGATAAAGCATAATTGGAGCTATAATAATTCTATTTTATGGAATTATCACCATATCTTCAAACCTAAAAAACTCTTCACCTTTCAAGCCACAAAATATCCTATCCCTCCTTCCCTAGAACCCACCTACCTTACCCAAGCCATAAAATCCTTTGACTGGGGCCTTGCTATGTCCTATGAGTTTAATGCATTGCTAACAAATGTACTTGGTCTCTTGGTTTTCCACCCTCCAACGCCAACATCATTGGTTGTAAATGATTTTACTAAGTCAAAAGGAAACCCAATGGCTCCATTGACAGATACAAGGCTCGCCTAGTTGCCAAGGGCTATTCTCAATGTCTTAGCATTGACTACAAAGAAAGTTTTAATCCAGTTGCCAAACCACAGACCATCAACAACCTAACTTTATGCTAGTCGACAGGATGGACTTCATAACTTAAGCAAAATTATTATTGCACCCAAAAAAGTGTTTAAAAATTAAAGTTAATCGTTTACACCTTTACTCGTTTTCACATTTTTATTTTTTTTATTTTTCCTTGACATTAACCAAAATTTGAAAAGCACTAACCCTAGATTTAATCTGAATTTAAACATCAGAATGCATACTCATTTCTTCTCAACCCCTCCCCCTAATGTTATTGGCAACAAGCTAGTGGCACTATTGTCATGGATCTTGATGCTACCTCAGGATTACGCAAAAGGTGTATTGATGCAACTAATGATAGCTTTAAGGTAGTTTGGTTCAAGGTGAGTTGTTCTCTTTTTGTCTTTTCCATTTTGTCAACATTTTGTCAGTAGGACAAATAGAGAGACACTAATGGGGAAAGATCAAATTATTATCTTCCAATGGAATTTTACTTACAGTAAACACATTTAGCATGCTATTCTTATACATTAGTTTTTCCATAAAAGCTATCTAAGGAAGCACATAAGTTTTGTCTAGATGCATTTTTTTTCCTACTTTTCTGGTTACAGCATTTTGGTAATTAATTATAATATATTAACTCTAAATCCTTCACCCTTAATCTTAAACTCGCTTAACCATAATTCCTAAACCTTAAATCCTAAAGCTTTAATCTTAAACCCCAAGCCATAAACCCTAGAAACACTTAACTCTAATTCATAAATCATAAACCTTAAATCTTATCCTTAACCTCAACCCTAGGTGCTTAACCCTAATCTTAAATCCAAGAGCCTTAACAATAAACTCTAAACCATAAACCCTAAAACCTAGTCCTAAGTCCTAAACCTAAGAGTCTTAACCCTAAACCCCTAACCTTAGAAACTAAACCCTAAACCTTAAGCTCCAAATCTTTAACCCTAAACCATAAAGACTTGAACCTTAATCGTAAACACTATAAACTAAACCATAAACGCTAAAACCCTCAACCTTTAACCTAAATCCTAGATGCATAAACCTAATCCATAAACCTTAGAGTCCTAATCCTAAAGTCTAAACCCTAAACCTATACCTCAAACCCCAAACCCTTCACTCTAAATCCTAAATCATAGACTCTTAACCTCAACCCTAGACACTAAACTCACCTAAGAACCCTAATCCCTAAAGCTTAGCCTTAACCTTTAACAATAAAATGTAAACCCTAGACACTAAACCCTAAACCCTTAATGCTAGATCCTAATCTCTAAATCCTAGATCCTAAACTCACCATTTACCCTAAAATCCTATGCCCTATACCTTAAACTCATAATTATTAACCCTAAATACTAAACACTAGACCCTATAGGTTTAACAATAAACTATAAACCCAAGATCTTAAACCCTAAAAAATTAATACTAAACCCAAAACCCAAAACCTTAAATTCTAAGCCCTTAACCTTAGGCCCAAAATCTAAACCCTAGACACTAATTGCTAAACCTTACGGCCTAACCTTGTCCTTAAGCCCTAAACCCTAGAGCCTTAACGCTAAATGCTAAACCCTAACCTTGTACCTTAAACTCATGTTAATGATACGATGGGATAAGTTTTAATTTTTTAATTTTTTTATCAATGTTGGCCCAGTCAAGGCTCGTCCATGCCCAATCAATCCCAATGTACAAACCTTTGATCTGCCCCTAACTTTATAATCCACCTACCCTTGTTAGTCCCAAAAAGCCCTCTTATGATGGGCCTAGCCTTCTTTCTAAACTCAAGTCTTAGGTTCAGCGGCTTTCATTGTTGTCGAACACTTGTGCTAAGAAGACAAAGAACTAGGGAGTCTACCTTTTCATAATGAAAAGCTTTCAGCCCGTGAATGAATCAATAACAACGAATTACTGTAATGAAGGATCAAGAAATAGATAAGGAGGGGAATGGCCTATCAATTATTGGTGGATCTTCCCTTGAATAGAATCGGTCACGAGTTGTTTAGGTTATGAAATTCCATCTCTAGTTGGGAGTTTTAGTTTGAAGGTTATAAAATGTGGTGTAGGTTCATCTTTTTTGGCCAATTCAAAGAAAGGGTGATCGGGGGGACCCAGACTTTAGATCTCTTCTATATGGTGTGAGGTTTATTTCAAATCAAGAGTGTGTTGGGGAGGCTAGGGAAAGACGGATTGGATCGAGAGGCAATGCCTATGCCTCATCTTTACCGATAGGATTCCCATCATTTGTAGTCTTCAGCGAAGGAGAAAAGGCAAGGGCAAGGCATCGAACATGTTCTATCCTTAACCTTAATCTGTCATTAGTAATATCAATCCGCTTTTCCTATTTACTAGTACACTGCATGCCACAATTAGCAGGTTTTGGCTTTCCTTTTTTTCATTATTAGTAGGATAGGTTTGGAACCCTCTTCAAGATGTTGCTTGTTGCTCCCCCTATCTCGAAAGAGGCTTATGCACTCCACACACTGCCTACTCTACTCCTTACCACTAAACAACTAAGCCAAGAATGGAATGAGGGACTTGAACCCTCAACCTCAGCCTTGGCAAGGCTATGCTCTACCATTAAGTTATTTCTACCATTATTGAGCAATTCACATTTCACTTGATATGGACGACTTTTGTTTCTCCCCCAAACCACTCTTAACCTTCGATCGAGCTACGAGCACGAGTAGGTAAGCGGCTAGGGGGACGGTTGGGACTGCCTTTTCAATCAATCTTCGGCTGCTCAATGCTGCTATTAGTGTGAGTTCTTGGTCTCGAGTCGAGCTGAGGTGTCATTTCATTCTCGTAACAGGAGTGAGTGCACCGCAAAACCAAGCAAGTTACTCCTTTGCTTCGCAATGGTGGCATCTATCAAACAAGTTAAGTCATTTCCTAAGACGGCTCCTCTTATTCTATGATAATCCAAGCAGCAGCTCCACGAGTTGGCTCGTCACCAATTGATTCTTGAGCAATTCATTCTCCCCTCTCAGTTGGCATTTGCCAGCCACTAATGCAAGGAAGAAAATGTACATTGAATGAACCTAAAAGATCTGCATGAGCAAATTTCTTTCCTTGCTTATGATCATTCCTTCTAATCGAAGATACCTATAATTTGTTCATGCTAAGATCGAGTAGGACACATCTAACAACTACTCACGAGATGGCAAAGCAAACGTAATCAAGGCAACTAGCCTACTTGAGACATTGAATAGTGTTAATTTATGTTATTAGCTCCTTCTCAAGTAGCAAGAGGGCATTATAACAAATCAAAGATAATGCTGCATTTGAGAATATCTATACCGGGATATCTAAACTATTGGATTAACCACATACAAAGGAAAAGAGCAGTTCTTTATCTTGCATTTGAACTCTCGGACCCAAATAAGCAACTAATAGGGGATTCTAGCACATTTTATCTGATAAGGCAACATTTGAATCACTATTGATTAACCCTTGTTTGTTTTCTTAGCATTAGGGCGATTGCCTGCTGACATAAATGCTTAAAACAAAAGATGTGGAACGTGTATAAATTATACAAATTGAATAAATGAAAAAAAGGATTTTTTATTAATGCATAATATAGTAGGTGTCCATTACTTT
>QAOA01004151.1:180033-205215 GCA_003255065.1 Cercis canadensis
GCCCCTAACTTTATAATCCACCTACCCTTGTCAGTCCCAAAAAGCCCTCTTATGATGGGCCTAGCCTTCTTTCTAAACTCAAGTCTTAGGTTCAACAGCTTTCATTGTTGTCGAACACTTGCGCTAAGAAGACAAAGAACTAGGGAGTCTACCTTTTCATAATCTAAAGCTTTCAGCCCTTGAATGAATCAATAACAACGAATTACTGTAATGAAGGATCAAGAAATAGATAAGGAGGGGAATGGCCAATCAATTATTGGTGGACCTTCCCTTGAATTGAATCGGTCACGAGTTGTTTAGGTTATGAAATTCCATCTCTAGTTGGGAGTTTCGGTTTGAAGGTTATAAAATGTGGTGTAAGTTCATCTTTTTTGGCCAATTCAAAGAAAGGGTGATTGGGGGGACCTAGACTTTAGATCTCTTCTATATGGTGTGAGGTTTATTTCAAATCAAGAGTGTGTTGGGGAGGCTAGGGAAAGACGGATTAGATCGAGAGGCGATGCCTATGCCTCATCTTTACTGATAGGATTCCCATCATTTGTAGTCTTCAGTGAAGGAGAGAAGACAAGGGCAAGGCATCGAACATGTTCTATCCTTAACCTTAATCTGTCATTAGTAATATCAATCCGCTTTTCCTATTTACTAGTACACTGCATGCCACAATTAGCAGGTTTTGGCTTTCCCTTTTTTCATTATTAGTAGGATAGGTTTGGAACCCTCTTCAAGGTGTTGCTTGTTGCTCCCCCTATCTCGAAAGAGGCTTATGCACTCCACATACTGCCTACTCTACTCCTTACCACTAAACAACTAAGCCAAGAATGGAATGAGGGACTTGAACCCTCAACCTCAGCCTTGGCAAGGCTATGCTCTACCATTAAGTTATTTCTACCATTATTGAGCAATTCACATTTCACTTGATATGGACGACTTTTGTTTCTCCCCCAAACCACTCTTAACCTTCGATCGAGCTACGAGCACGAGTAGGTAGGCGGCTAGGGGGACGGTTGGGACTGCCTTTTCAATCAATCTCCGGCTGCTCAATGCTGCTATTGGTGTGAGTTCTTGGTCTCGAGTCGAGCTGAGGTGTCATTTCATTCTCGTAACGGGAGTGAGTGCACCGCAAAACCAAGCAAGTTACTCCTTTGCTTCGCAACGGGGGCATCTATCAAACAAGTTAAGTCATTTCCTAAGACGGCTCCTCTTTTATTACTTGCAAACGACAACGTACACTTGCGTTGGAATTTTCACAACAATAATCCAAGCAGCAGCTCCACCAGTTAGCTCGTCACCAATTGATTCTTGAGCAATTCGTTCTCCCTCTCAGTTGGCATTTGCCAGCCACTAATGCAAGGAAGAAAATGTACATTGAATGAACCTAAAAGATCTGAATGAGCAAATTTCTTTCCTTGCTTATGATCATTCCTTCTAATCGAAGATACCTATAATTTGTTCATGCTAAGATCGAGTAGGACGCATCTAACAACTACTCACGAGATGGCAAAGCAAACGTAATCAAGGCAACTAGCCTACTTAAGACATTGAATAGTGTTAATTTATGTTATTAGCTCATTCTCAAGTAGCAAGAGGGCATTATAACAAATCAAAGATAATGCTGCATTTGAGAATATCTATACCGGGATATCTAAACTATTGGATTAACCACATACAAAGGAAAAGAGCAGTTCTTTATCTTGCATTTGAACCCTCGGACCCAAATAAGCAATTAATAGGGGATTCTAGCACATTTTATCTGATAAGGCAACATTTGAATCACTATTGATTAACCCTTGTTTGCTTTCTTAGCACTAGGGCGATTGCCTGCTGACATAAATGCTTAAAACAAAAGATGTGGAACGTGTATAAATTATACAAATTGAATAAATGAAAAAAGGATTTTTTATTAATGCATAATATAGTAGGTGTCCATTACTTTAAAAAAAAAAAAGTATATCAAATCCTATGCAATCCTAAACTCCTAACATGCTTTTTGAACACATCTGTAGAAATGAGTTTTGTCAAAGGGTTAGCAACCATTTCATGGGTGGAGATATACTTCATAACCAATTGAAGTGAAGTCAAGTGTAAATGTGTTCTTTTTTCTACCACGGAACTTATGGATAAGATTTGCTTCTTTCTTACTATACCACGTAATGGCTATTTCGCCAAGTATGAAGGTGTAGCCAGAAGTGGCTTTTTGTTCATTCCTATCAACAGACTCATATGAATCACAATATCCAGTCAACTGAGATTTCCACCTTGGTAGCACAAAGCTAGTTTTTTTAGTTCCATTTGATATTGAAATTATTGTAGCTTGCTATACAACAGACCCATCAGACCAGACAACTGACTGTGCTTGCTATACCTCTTGCATATTTTCCCATTTATGTACAATTCATTCTACCTTTGGTACGTCCCCAGGAATCCCTAAACTAAGGGGGTATGAGTTAATCTTTTACCAGATGGAAAGCTGGGGAAAAGCAGAGAATGCAGACTCAGCTATCAGCGTCACTCTTGTTAGGTAATTACCAAGGCAAAAACAACTTTCTTGGAAGTAAGTTTCCTCGCCATCTTAGTGGGACTAGTTTAATAAACTTCCATTTCAACTTCCATAGCATAAGCACTAAGTGAGCTTCGCCTCATCTCCCTTACTCTAAGAGGTAAGCAAGTAAACTACCAAGACTCATATTTGTTTTTGTTGTGGTAACGCCATTTTAGAATTACATTTAATGTCTCTTTATGACTTTCCCGATCAGCACCTTAGGTTAATAGTTGAGCTCCATGACAGTACTACCACAACTATCATCGTCCCGAGACCAAAAAATGAAAAGAACTGACTAAAGCGAAGTTTGATGTAATTGAACTCGATTGTCTGAAGGTGAGAAAAATGCCATACATAGTGAAGAGGGATGGGGGATAGGGATCAACCTCTTTCATGACCCATGGCCGTAATGTGTCACTTGGTTAGAATTTCTAAAACAAATTAAGTAGGGTAGGGTTGGTTTTTCAATAGGGAAATAAAGGAGTTGGCTGTAGTTGAGACATGTTTTTCAAATGGACGATATGGATTTTTTAAAGGAAGGTCATTTAGTAGAACCAATGGAAGTTATCCACGCCAATCACTTCGAAGTGCCATTTACACTTCGATTCTTGAGCAAGTTTGAGAATATTGTGAGTTGGAAATGGCGGCTCTCCATTCACTTTCTGAAAATGGAAGAAATCTATTCTAGTGTCGCACATTATGTCTCGAATCTAGAAATATATGCAAAGATGAATATTGAAACCCTCCGCAGATGGGTGGAAGAGATAAAGGAGAACCCTAAAACACTTGTACAATGAGTTTGTCGATTTCTTTCATAACAGAGCCAGGAATTATAACAGCTGGCATAGAAGTCTCTTGCACACAAGGAGATGCTATTGTTAGATGTCACAGTTCTGGGGTGCCATAATCCTTCTCTCCAGAACAATCAAAGGGCATTGTCTTCCTTTAGCTTTTAGAGGTAGGGGCTACATCAATCACTGCTTAGTGAGCTATTTATTGTCTTCTCTCCAGAACAATCAAAGGGCATTGTCTTCCTTTAGCTTTTAAAGGTAGGGGCTACATCAATCACTGCTTAGTGAGCTATTTATTGCTACCAATAGCATTTCACTTGCATGCAAGGCGGCACGCCAAGTAGTGCTACCGCGCGCAGGTGAATGAGATGCATTGCTAGTATTGGTAGTACTAGACAAGCTCTCAGGGAATAATCTCTTTCTTATTTCTTACTTTTTTCCCATAACTATGAATGGGCAAATAAAAATTTCACTTCAAATTCTAGTCCTTAACATCCTATTGCTCATGGTGTTTCACAAACAATATTGGAAATGAACGGAGAAGTTGTATATATACAATTATACACATCAATAGAAATTTATTCCATTTTCCGTTCATTCATTTATCTCTTTATGGTATCAGAGCTAATCGCTCAACAGCAACCTTTTTCCTTATGGCCTCCAATTCGGAATCCTTTTCTTCCTTCCCTTCCGTGACCATCTCTTCCACCCAGCACCACCCTACTTCCTTGCCTATCTCTTTTACTTCCGCACATATTCCCCTCAAGCTTAACCAAGCCAACTACTCATCATCATGGGGTACTCTAGTAGACGCCCTTTTCCAAGGCCATGACTTAATGTCCTTCTTAGATGGATCCAAACCTCGTCCCTCCCCCACAATCATTGCCGACAGCACCACTGTGCCCAATCCGACCTTCACTTTATGGACTCGTCAAGATAAATTCATCCTCCATGCTATTAGCTCCTCTCTTGAGCCAGATGTTCTTAATCTTCTTGGCAAGACTTCCACTGCAAAAGAAGCTTAAGAACACCTCAAAACCCTTTTTGCTAGCTAGTCTAGATCCCGGCTTATGTCTTTCAAAGCCAAACTTGCTACCACAACTCGTGGTTCCCTATCCGCAAGCACTTATCTTGAGTAGATGAAAAAACTTTATGATGAAATTGCTCTCATTTCGCACTTGTTGATGACCTGGACCTTATCATTTACATTCTTAATGGTGTTGGTCTTATGTTCAAGAAAATCACCGGTCCTCTCCTAGCCCGAGACACTCCCAATACCTCTCTAGAAAGGGATAAATTGGTGAATTTTTAACAATATAGTTAACCATCAGAGTCCACCACCCTCACCTCACCTCTCACAACCAATGTCTCCACCAAATCTCACCCACCTCCTAACAAAAAACATTACCCTAATCCCCACTCCACTTCCATTTCCAACTCCACCACGAAAGCCTTTTTCTAACGCCTAGCTCCGTTGGCTCTCCTTCTCACATCACTTGTCAGCTATGCAACAAACCCTGCCACCTTGCCTCCTGCTGCTACAAATTCTTCGCTCACCTCAAACCAAAATATCCCTGGAAGCCAATTACACCACCATGCAACCCTTCCTTAATCCAAAAACTTGGCTTCTTGACACTGGGGCCTCTCACCATGCGACCAATGATGCTTCATCTGTCTATTCGAAGCAAGATTACCATGGCAATGACAAAATGATGGTTGGCAATAGCACATATTTGTCCATATCTCACATTGGTTCGTCCACTTTACAGACTCCATCTTCCTCTTTTCAACTTCACTATGTTCATTGCGTCCTTAAAATGAAAAATAACCTCATATCCGTGTCTCAATTTTGCAAATTCAATAACACTTCCATTGAGTTCTCACCTAATTCTTTTTTTGTGAAGGATTTGACTACGGGGGCATCTCTCCTTCGCAGCCCGAGTAATGGTCATGTCTATCAATTTCCAGTCCTTAACTCTCGGCCTCCCCCCTCTCCCTAATCTCTCATCCCCCTTTCTTTGGCACTACCAGTTAGGTCATCCTCATCCTATAACTCTTCATCACATTGCTGCCCATCATAAACTCTCAATAAAGAATGATGTCAAGGATTGTTTGTCTTGCTCCTGTCACAAAAGTCACAGTCTTCCTTTCTCTAATTCCTGTCTCAATTCTACAAAGCCTCTTGAAAATATTTTTGCTGATGTATGGGGTCCATGGACTCATGTTTCCATTCATGGTTTCAAGTACTATGTAATTTTTGTAGACCATTATACAAGATATTTCTAATTGTATTTGCTTAAGTAAAAATCTGATGTATTTCAAGTTTTTGTGCAATTTAATTTAAAATTCTTATAGAATCTTTCTTTGACCATTCAATTATTTCTTTTCATTTCGACAATGGCGGTGAATTCATTTCTTGTAATTTCAAATATCTATAATTTGGTTTTGCTGAAAGGACTTGTGTTAACTGCGACTGCTAAGGGCTCTTCACGTAGGAGAACACACCCTACGAGGGACACCAACATGTAAGTAAAGCCATAACCATTTGTGGGGGTGCTTATTGATATAACAAACCCTATCTAGGGTTTACTTTGTAATTCAAAATTCAAATTATTGTTATATTTTTTAATTAGGGTTACACTAGATTAGATTTCCTTTATTCAAATTCTTTTGTAACTGTATATATACAATTATACACATCAATAGAATTTATTCCATTTTCCATTCATTCATTTATCTCTTTATGGTATCAGAGCTAATCGCTCAACAGCAACCTTTTTCCTTATGGCCTCCAATTCAGAATCCTTTTCTTCCTTCCCTTCCGTGACCATCTTTTCCACCCAGCACCACCCTACTTCCTTGCTTATCTCTTTTACTTCTGCACATATTCCCCTCAAGCTTAACCAAGCCAACTACTCATCATCATGGGGTACTCTAGTAGACGCCCTTTTCCAAGGCCATGATTTAATGTCCTTCTTAGATGGATCCAAACCTCGTCCCTCCCCCACAATCATTGGCGACAGCACCACTGTGCCCAATCTGACCTTCACTTTATGGACCCGTTAAGATAAATTTATCCTCCATGCTATTACCTCCTCTCTTGAGCCAGATGTTCTTAATCTTCTTGGCAAGACTTCCACTGCAAAAGAAGCTTGAGAACACCTCANTTAAACAACTATTAGACTTGATAGTTCTGAGTACAAATTATTAGAAAACACTGCTGCTTGTTTTGAGAAAAAGTAACATGATATAAAGGGTAAATTAAGTTCAAAACCATTCAGATTATGCTAATTAAAAGGACCATCCAAAAGTTAATAGATTATAAAAGCCTGGGCATATTGTTTCGAATTGCTACATATTTTATTGAGAGGGAACTTGTTTTCGCCACAAATAATCTNTCAAGAAAATCACCGGTCCTCTCCTAGCCCGAGACACTCCCAATACCTCTCTAGAAAGGGATAAATTGGTGAATTTTTAACAATATAGTTAACCATCAGAGTCCACCACCCTCACCTCACCTCTCACAACCAATGTCTCCACCAAATCTCACCCACCTCCTAACAAAAAACATTACCCCAATCCCCACTCCACTTCCAACTCCAACTCCACCACCAAAGCCTTTTTCTAACGCCTAGCTCCGTTGGCTCTTTTTCTCCCATCACTTGTCAGCTATGCAACAAACCCTGCCACCTTGCCTCCTGCTGCTACAAATTCTTCGCTCACCTCAAACCAAAATATCCCTGGAAGCCAATTACACCACCATGCAACTCTTCCTTAATCCAAAAACTTGGCTTCTTGACACTGGGGCCTCTCACCATGCGACCAATGATGCTTCATCCGTCTATTCGAAGCAAGATTACCATGGCAATGACAAAATGATGGTTGGCAATAGCACATATTTGTCCATATGTCACATTGGTTCGTCCACTTTACATACTCCATCTTCCTCTTTTCAACTTCACTATGTTCATTGCGTCCTTAAAATGAAAAATAACCTCATATCCGTGTCTCAATTTTGCAAATTCAATAACGCTTCCATTGAGTTCTCACCTAATTCTTTTTTTGTGAAGGATTTGACTACGGGGGCATCTCTCCTTCGCAGCCCGAGTAATGGTCATGTCTATCAATTTCCAGTCCTTAACTCTCAGCCTCCCCCCTCTCCCTAATCTCTCATCCCCCTTTCTTTGGCACTACCAGTTAGGTCATCCTCATCCTATAACTCTTCATCACATTGCTGCNGTGGTTCCCTATCCGCAAGCACTTATCTTCAGTAGATGAAAAAACTTTCTGATGAAATTGCTCTCATTTCGCACTTGTTGATGACCTGGACCTTATCATTTACACTCTTAATGGTGTTGGTCTTATGTTCAAGAAAATCACCGGTCCTCTCCTAGCTCGAGACACTCCCAATACCTCTCTAGAAAGGGATAAATTGGTGAATTTTTAACAATATAGTTAACCATCAGAGTCCACCACCCTCACCTCACCTCTCACAACCAATGTCTCCACCAAATCTCACCCACCTCCTAACAAAAAACATTACCCCAATCCCCACTCCACTTCCAACTCCAACTTCACCACCAAAGCCTTTTTCTAACGCCTAGCTCCGTTGGCTCTCCTTCTCCCATCACTTGTCAGCTATGCAACAAACCCTGCCACCTTGCCTCTTGCTGCTACAAATTCTTCGCTCACCTCAAACCAAAATATCCCTGGAAGCCAATTACACCACCATGCAACCCTTCCTTAATCCAAAAACTTGGCTTCTTGACACTGGGGCCTCTCACCATGCGACCAATGATGCTTCGTCCGTCTATTCGAAGCAAGATTACCATGGCAATGACAAAATGATGGTTGGCAATAGCACATGTTTGTCCATATCTCACATTGGTTCGTCCACTTTACATACTCCATCTTCCTTTTTTCAACTTCACTATGTTCATTGCGTCCTTAAAATGAAAAATAACCTCATATCCGTGTCTCAATTTTGCAAATTCAATAACGCTTCCATTGAGTTCTCACCTAATTCTTTTTTTGTGAAGGATTTGACTACGGGGGCATCTCTCCTTCGCAGCCCGAGTAATGGTCATGTCTATCAATTTCTAGTCCTTAACTCTCAGCCTCCCCCCTCGCCCTAATCTCTCATCCCTCTTTCTTTGGCACTATCAGTTAGATCATCCTCATCCTATAACTCTTCATCACATTGCTGCCCATCATAAACTCTCAATAAAGAATGATGTCAATGATTGTTTGTCTTGCTCCTATCACAAAAGTCACAGTCTTCCTTTCTCTACTTCCTGTCTCAATTCTACAAAGCCTCTTGAAAACATTTTTGCTGATGTAT
The DNA here is from genome assembly GCA_003255065.1 of Cercis canadensis. Taxonomy (NCBI): domain Eukaryota; kingdom Viridiplantae; phylum Streptophyta; class Magnoliopsida; order Fabales; family Fabaceae; genus Cercis; species Cercis canadensis. The sequence continues at coordinate 188,705 of QAOA01004151.1, forward strand.
GGAGTCCATGGACTCATGTTTCCATTCATGGTTTCAAGTACTATGTAATTTTTGTAGATCATTACACAAGATATTCCTAATTGTATTTGCTTAAGTAAAAATTTGATGTATTTCAAGTTTTTGTGCAATTTAATTTAAAATTCTTATGGAATCTTTCTTTCACCATTCAATTATTTCTTTTCATTTCGACAATGGCGGTAAATTCATAAAATTGAAATCTTTTTTTGCTCAACATGGCATTTCATTTTACACTACCTCTCCTTATGCCCTTGAATGCAATAACTTAGCCGAAAGAAAGCATGGGCATATAGTTGAAACTGGTCTTTTTCTATTGCATTATGCTAATCTGCCATTAAAATTCTGGTCCTATGCATTTTCAACAGTCACTCAAACACTCCCTTTCCCTCTCCCTCTCCAAATATGGACATTATCCCTATCACCTATGTTCCCCAACCACTATCAAACTCTATCTCCAACAACTCCCTCTCTCTAACTTCCTCACCATCCTCTTCCCTCTCTCCCTCAACCTCTTTTTTATCTTCATATTTAAATACTTCCCAACCTATGTCAAACTCTATCTCCAACAACTCCTTATCTCCTTCAACTTCCTTGTAGTCCCCTTCCCTCTCTCCTTCAACCTCTTCTTTATCTTCCTACTTCAATACTCTCAACCTCACTTATCCTCTACTTCCCATCTTATTCCACCTCCTTTTTATCTTCAAGTTTAAATAATTACAAACCTCTCTTATCCCCTACCATCCAACTCCATCCCAACTCTTCTTCCAACAATTCTTTATCTTCTTCAAACTCCTCTCTCTAACCGAATACCAACTCCTATTCCCAACCTATCATTTCTTCCCCATCCTTACCCTCCCAACCAAACCCTCATCTTTCCTCAGATAATACTTTTCTCTTCTTCCAACAATTCTTTATCTTCTTTAAACTCCTCTCTCTAACCGAATACCAACTCCTATTCCCAACCTATTATTTCTTCCCCACCCTTACCCTCCCAACCAAACCCTCATCTTTCCTCAGATAATACTTTATCCTCTACCCTACCTTAACAACCTTCAAATAATCACAATCCCTAGTACCCCATAACTCTCCTCCTTCCCCTAACCCTAATTCCTCCCACTTAACCCATACGCCCCATTCTCTCTCTCTCTCTCTTCAGTTGTCCACCCTCTTCCTCCCTCCTAAAGAATTGTCACATGTTCCCAAAATAATATTGATGTGGTTTTTGCTACCGGCAAGTACACCGGGCCACACAAGTAGTATAAAAGTGAGTTGAGTATCGTCCTCAGGGATTTAACGCTAGCAATTATCAATTTCACTAACAATGATTCTATTTGGAATGATAAATGTTTTGATTTAGAGAAAAATATGTCTAAATGATTATGAACAATCAATTAACTAAAGCTAGATAATAATTCTCAACACTTGACAGAAATTATGGTTGAAGAGATTAACAAAGAAATAAGGAAAGTTAGGGGTTAATTTCACTTGATTTGGACTTCGGTTATTTCATAGAGAAAATAACCTTTAAATTACTGAAGAATACATTATCCTAGCTACAAATCCTTTGTTGTTGGCCAATTTCCCTAATTTGATTGAACCCAATCACTTGGATAAACAATCCTCTCTATTCCAACTAATTGCCCAATTATTTAGTACAATTAACTTGTCTAGGTGATTAAGCTCTAGGAAATTAATTTAAGATCACATAAACTAAGTTATCTATTCCTATATTAACTTGATTTATGGCAGAAATTACAAGAGCATACTCATATCTTACTATCCCTAGCATCAACATGAGTCAATAAACCATTCAAATGGTAGCTAAGCATTTAAAGGCATTAAGAGCGGTAAAATCTACTCCAACAAAGAGACTTGCATCAAAATAACTTCATTCAACAATAAAACTTCATCCAAAACCTAGCTACATCAATCCCCTAACTAAGGGGGTTTAACTATTCATAGTTAAAACAGAGGAATACAAATAAACAGAGTTCATTGAGAGAGAAGAGAAGAAAAACTAGGTAAAATCCGAGTTGAATCCTTTGAAAATGCTCCAGCTTCTTTCTCTTCTTTGTTCTTGATGGCTCTCCTCCGGATCCTCCTTTTCTTTCCTCTTTCTTTTTCTTTTATAGCTAGGTTAGCTCCAGACATAAAAGAAAAGACACCTCAACAATGAAGCCAGCGCTGGGCACTGCGATACCAACACTGGGCGCTGGCCAATGAAGACACAGAAGGTTCTGATTCGCTGAAGGGCTGGCGCTGGGTGCTGGATCACTGGGAAGCTTTGTGATTCTCTGCCCTGCTGGCGTTGGGCATTGGATGGCCAGAGAGCTTTTCCAGCAGTTGATTTTTCCCGTTTAGTTCCTTCTTCAACCTCCTAATGCTCTAACCTTCAAGAGCAATCAAAAAGGACTATGAATGAGCTAAAAACATGCTAGGAAATTAAATAAAACTATAACTTTGACACTAACTAAGATTAATAAATAACTAGAGAATATGACACACAATCATGCAAAATAACTTAAGAACTAGCCAGATAAAGCATAATTGGAGCTATAATAATTCTATTTTATGGAATTATCACAATATCTTCAAACCTAAAAAACTCTTCACCTTTCAAGCCACAAAATATCCTATCCCTCCTTCCCTAGAACCCACCTACCTTACCCAAGCCCTAAAATCCTTTGACTGGGGCCTTGCTATGTCCTATGAGTTTAATGCATTGCTAAAAAATGTACTTGGTCTCTTGGTTCTCCACCCTCCAACGCCAACATCATTGGTTGTAAATGATTTTACTAAGTCAAAAGGAAACCCGATGGCTCCATTGACAGATACAAGGCTCGCCTAGTTGCCAAGGGCTATTCTCAATGTCTTAGCATTGACTACAAAGAAAGTTTTAATCCAGTTGCCAAACCACAGACCATCAACAACCTAACTTTATGCTAGTCGACAGGATGGACTTCATAACTTAAGCAAAATTATTATTGCACCCAAAAAAGTGTTTAAAAATTAAAGTTAATCGTTTACACCTTTACTCGTTTTCACATTTTTATTTTTTTTATTTTTCCTTGACATTAACCAAAATTTGAAAAGCACTAACCCTAGATTTAATCTGAATTTAAACATCAGAATGCATACTCATTTCTTCTCAACCCCTCCCCCTAATGTTATTGGCAACAAGCTAGTGGCACTATTGTCATGGATCCTGATGCTACCTTAGGATTACGCAAAAGGTGTATTGATGCAACTAATGATAGCTTTAAGGTAGTTTGGTTCAAGGTGAGTTGTTCTCTTTTTGTCTTTTCCATTTTGTCAACATTTTGTCAGTAGGACAAATAAAGAGACATTAATGGGGAAAGATCAAATTATTATCTTCCAATGGAATTTTACTTACAGTAAACACATTTAGCATGCTATTCTTATACATTAGTTTTTCCATAAAAGCTATCTAAGGAAGCACATAAGTTTTGTCTAGGTTGGTAAGCAACATCAGGGGTGGCCAATTCCTTAAGAGTTCTGTCTCTAGGCTGCATGTTATTGTTATTATTATTTCCAGCTCTATTAGCATTATCAGCTCTATTACCTTCATCAACAACAGGATCAACAATAGGAATAACAATAGGAGTTCTAGCTTCAGCCATGGTAGGATCTAAATTATCAACAGCCCTATGTGCTCTATTACGGGTATGCAAGGTTCTCTCTATTTCAGGGTCTACTTCAAGCAATACAAAGGGAGAAGACCTAGTCATACACCATGCAAACAAGTGGCTAAATGCCTAAACACACCACAATGCACAAAAACACAGAAAAACACACAAAACTGGCAGAATTAAGCTAAAACCAAAACACACCAAAAACATAAAACAAAGGTAAAAAGACACCAAAATAGGACTAGAAAAGGTATCTAAACATTTTTTAAAATTTTTCTACCACCACAGGACGAAAGGTGGATGAAAATGGAACTCAAAAATCAAATAAAAAATCTTAAAAAAATGGAAAAGTGGTCAAAACAGTGGAATTTGGCTTAAAAAAGTGGACCTCATTGCCATAGGCCATGATTTGTGTGAGTTAGGCCATTTTCCTTCAACTGAGTAAGTTTCAGGTCAATCGGAACTAAAAATTTCGTTTTGAACAGTAGATCCAGAAATCACTAAATCAAGCCATACCGAAGGAAAAACAAAGGGGAAATGGTCCAAATGGCCAGAATTCACTCAATGACAATATAAAACATCTAAGGACACTTCAAATCAAGAAAAACAATGGCCACTGGCCTCAAACAGAATGGATACTTGGCCAAAAAGTTATGGAAAAAGTGGCCAAAACACTAAAAAGAACAAAAACTCAAACACAAGGGGGGTGAATTAGGGGAAAGTTAAAAGTCAGTTTTACTACTAATACTACTGATTCAAAGATAGAACAATCCCCGGCAACGGCGCCAAAATTTGATGAGCTGCCGAGGCTCCTCAAATTACTTAAAGTTTAAGGTCGGTTCCTAAGCTATTTGCAGCAAAGGGCAGCCCTAAGTCGAACCTAAGGATTGTTCTATTTGGTGAATCATATTGAGAAGCATATAAACAGGGGGGTTGTGTTTGTTTCTGTGATTAACAAAAATTAATTGAAAGTGGTAGAGTTTAAGAGAAAGCAACCAATCCAAGTCTTAACTAATTCTGATTTTGATTCATCCTTGATTTCCAAGGATCCATTTAATTATTAATCATGTTCTTGGCCTTTAAAACATATCAAGAAGCCTCTCAATGTTCTATGGATGTCTACTGGTTAAGCAACCAGAATTCGGTTCAACAAGGGACTAAATGAATTAAGCAAACATTCAAGTCCAGTTTAACCTAAGTCCTGAATCCAGCCAAGGTAATTAATCCGTCCAAGCTTAGAACCATTAATTAACCATACAATCCTCTTTTATCACATGCAAACAGAATATGAACACATGAATAATCCAATCCGAATTAAGCAATTCAAACAGAATATTTCAGAGGATTGAAAGAACTTGATTAACAACTAAAATGAAGAACAACAACACATAATCTCAAAATCAATAATCAGAATAGCAAAACCTGGATTGATATGATGAATTAGCCCTCCATGAACAAGAAGAGCTGAGTTCTTACAAAATATCTAAGAGAAAACTTAAGAGCTAAGGAAAGCTAGAAAACTGTCTAAAATATCTAATGACTTGATTCTGAATTTCGGCTGCCCTCTCTTGCTGATATAGACCTCCAAATTTACATGCACACCCAAATTTCCCTTAGGGCACACTTGTTCCCATGGGCCTTAGCTTCAATTGGGCTTTGGTTTGGGCCCATTTGGACTTGTCATGAGGAAGTTAGGCCCATTTAAGTGGCAAAAGGTGTCTGGAACCGTCAGCTAACTTGCACAGCAAATAAGACCATCTTCAACATAAAATATGGTGAACCGGTCTTCATATCAATTGAAGCTCTGTCTGTTAGCTTTCCAATGGTACCAGTTTCAGGTCCATATGACATCTACAACTCAAGTTATGACCCAAATACTGCATGTAGGTCAGGATCCTGCGACAGCATGTCTTCTCTGGCTTCCAGGCTGCATATGACCTTCTGAACGTCCGAATTAGCTTTGGAGCCCTGAAATAAAGTTGTAGAAAATTCTCTCAGCTTTCCAACAAGGTATGACTCGGAATTTTTAGACATCCATAACTCAAGATATGCATGAAACACAGAGACAGCATATAATGCCCAGTATTGCTGGAAATTCCAATTAAGCATAAATGGATCCAAAGTCATGAAATGAGGTCTAAGTCTATGCAATTCAGCCCAAAAGAGGTTTAAAAGACTAAGTATGAGGGATAACTATTATATAAAAAGTGTGTTCATCAGCCCCTAACTTTATAATCCACCTACCCTTGTCAGTCCCAAAAAGCCCTCTTATGATGGGCCTAGCCTTCTTTCTAAACTCAAGTCTTAGGTTCAGCGGCTTTCATTGTTGTCGAACACTTGCGCTAAGAAGACAAAGAACTAGGGAGTCTAACTTTTCATAATGAAAAGCTTTCAGCCCTTGAATGAATCAATAACAACGAATTACTGTAATGAAGGATCAAGAAATAGATAAGAAGGGGAATGGCCTATCAATTATTGGTGGACCTTCCCTTGAATTGAATCGATCACGAGTTGTTTAGGTTATGAAATTCCATCTCTAGTTGGGAGTTTCGGTTTGAAGGTTATAAAATGTGGTGTAGGTTCATCTTTTTTGGCCAATTCAAAGAAAGGGTGATCGGGGGGGACCTAGACTTTAGATCTCTTTTATATGGTGTGAGGTTTATTTCAAATCAAGAGTGTGTTGGGGAGGCTAGGGAAAGACGGATTGGATCGAGAGGCGATGCCTATGCCTCATCTTTACCGATAGGATTCCCATCATTTGTAGTCTTCAGTGAAGGAGAGAAGACAAGGGCAAGGCATCGAACATGTTCTATCCTTAACCTTAATCTGTCATTAGTAATATCAATCCGCTTTTCCTATTTACTAGTACACTGCATGCCACAATTAGCAGGTTTTGGCTTTCCCTTTTTTCATTATTAGTAGGATAGGTTTGGAACCCTCTTCAAGGTGTTGCTTGTTGCTCCCCCTATCTCGAAAGAGGCTTATGCACTCCACACACTACCTACTCTACTCCTTACCACTAAACAACTAAGCCAAGAATGGAATGAGGGACTTGAACCCTCAACCTCAACCTTGGCAAGGCTATGCTCTACCATTAAGTTATTTCTACCATTATTGAGCAATTCACATTTCACTTGATATGGACGACTTTTGTTTCTCCCCCAAACCACTCTTAACCTTCGATCGAGCTACGAGCACGAGTAGGTAGGCGGCTAGGGGGACGGTTGGGACTGCCTTTTCAATCAATCTCCAGCTGCTCAATGCTGCTATTGGTGTGAGTTCTTGGTCTCGAGTCGAGCTGAGGTGTCCTTTCATTCTCGTAACGGGAGTGAGTGCACCGCAAAACCAAGCAAGTTACTCCTTTGCTACGCAACGGTGGCATCTATTAAACAAGTTAAGTCATTTCCTAAGACGGCTCCTCTTATTCTATGATAATTGTTGAGTGGCTTTTATATCCACTTTTTAGATATCCTTTACTTNTCGTTCTCCCCTCTCAGTTGGCATTTGCCAGCCACTAATGCAAGGAAGTAAATGTACATTGAATGAACCTAAAAGATCTGCATGAGCAAATTTCTTTCCTTGCTTATGATCATTCCTTCTAATCGAAGATACCTATAATTTGTTCATGCTAAGATCGAGTAGGACGCATCTAACAACTACTCACGAGATGGCAAAGCAAACGTAATCAAGGCAACTAGCCTACTTAAGACATTGAATATTGTTAATTTATGTTATTAGCTCCTTCTCAAGTAGCAAGAGGGCATTATAACAAATCAAAGATAATGCTGCATTTGAGAATATCTATACCGGGATATCTAAACTATTGGATTAACCACATACAAAGGAAAAGAGCAGTTCTTTATCTTGCATTTGAACCCTCGGACCCAAATAAGCAATTAATAGGGGATTCTAGCACATTTTATCTGATAAGGCAACATTTGAATCACTATTGATTAACCCTTGTTTGCTTTCTTAGCACTAGGGCGATTGCCTGCTGACATAAATGCTTAAAACAAAAGATGTGGAACGTGTATAAATTATACAAATTGAATAAATGAAAAAAGGATTTTTTATTAATGCATAATATAGTAGGTGTCCATTACTTTAAAAAAAAAAAAGTATATCAAATCCTATGCAATCCTAAACTCCTAACATGCTTTTTGAACACATCTGTAGAAAAGAGTTTAGTCAAAGGGTTAGCAACCATTTCATGGGTGGAGATATACTTCATAACCAATTGAAGTGAAGTCAAGTGTAAATGTGTTCTTTTTTCTACCACGGAACTTATGGATAAGATTTGCTTCTTTCTTCCTATACCACGTAATGGCTATTTCGCCAAGTATGAAGGTGTAGCCAGAAGTGGCTTTTTGTTCATTCTTATCAACAGACTCATATGAATCACAATATCCAGTCAACTGAGATTTCCACCTTGGTAGCACAAAGCTAGTTTTTTTAGTTCCATTTGATATTGAAATTATTGTAGCTTGCTATACAACAGACCTATCAGACCAGACAACTGACTGTGCTTGCTATACCTCTTGCATATTTTCCCATTTATGTACAATTCATTCTACCTTTGGCATGTCCCCAGGAATCCCTAAACTAAGGGGGTATGAGTTAATCTTTTACTAGATGGAAAGTTGGGGAAAAGCAGAGAATGCAGACTCAGCTATCAGCGTCACTCTTGTTAGGTAATTACCGAGGCAAAAATAGCTCTCTTGGAAGTAAGTTTCCTCGCCATCTTAGTGGGACTAGTTTAATAAACTTCCATTTCAACTTCCATAGCATAAGCACTAAGTGAGCTTCGCCTCATCTCCCTTACTCTAAGAGGTAAGCAAGTAAACTGCCAAGACTCATATTTGTTTTTGTTGTGGTAACGCCTTTTTAGAATTACATTTAACGTCTCTTTATGACTTTCCCGATCAGCACCTTAGGTTAATAGTCGAGCTCCACGACAGTACTACCACAACTATCATCGTCCCGAGACCAAAAAATGAAAAGAACTGACTAAAGCGAAGTTTGATGTAATTGAACTCGATTGTCTGAAGGTGAGAAAAATGACATACATAGTGAAGAGGGATGGGGGATAGGGATCAACCTCTTTCATGACCCATGGCTGTAATGTGTCACTTGGTTAGAATTTCTAAAACAAATTAAGTAGGGTAGGGTTGGTTTTTCAATAGGGAAATAAAGGAGTTGGCTGTAGTTGAGACATGTTTTTCAAATGGATGATATGGATTTTTTAAAGGAAGGTCATTTAGTAGAACCAATGGAAGTTATCCACGCCAATCACTTCGAAGTGCCATTCACACTTCGATTCTTGAGCAAGTTTGAGAATATTGTGAGTTGGAAATGGCGGCTCTCCATTCACTTTCTGAAAATGGAAGAAATCTATTCTAGTGTCGCACATTATGTCTCGAATCTAGAAATATATGCAAAGATGAATATTGAAACCCTCCGCAGATGGGTGGAAGAGATAAAGGAGAACCCTAAAACACTTGTACAATGAGTTTGTCGATTTCTTTCATAACAGAGCCAGAAATTATAACAGCTGGCATAGAAGTCTCTCGCACACAAGGAGATGCTATTGTTAGATGTCACAGTTCTGGGGTGCCATAATCCTTCTCTCTAGAACAATCAAAGGGCATTGTCTTCCTTTAGCTTTTAGAGGTAGAGGCTACATCAATCACTGCTTAGTGAGCTATTTATTGCTACCAATAGCATTTCACTTGCATGCAAGGCGGCACGCCAAGTAGAGCTACCGCGCGCAGGTGAAGGAGATGCATTGCTAGTATTGGTAGTACTAGACAAGCTCTCAGGGAATAATCTCTTTCTTATTTCTTACTTTTTTCCCATAACTATGAATGGGCAAATAAAAATTTCACTTCAAATTCTAGTCCTTAACATCCTGCTGCTCATGGTGTTTCACAAACAATATTGGAAATGAACGGAGAAATGGTAGAAGATGTAGAACCACATATTAGATCACTCTAGTGCGACACAAAGCCACTGACGCTGAGTTGGCTCGTATGTCGCTAGCTATGCCTTGCTTGCTCCCCTAACACAGTGGAGGTTCCGTAGCGCGTCGTGAGCACCGAGCTAAGGGGTAGTTGAGCAACTCAAGCGAACTACCCTACCTTACTACAACATAAGGACATACGAGATGGGGTTGTGAAGGTGGCCTCATTATCCACACCTCCAGTCAGAGAACAATGGAGGACCGACTAACTCGGGTCTTAAAGTGCCTGTCAAGGGCGATAATGCATACCCTGGTAGAACGTGTAACCCACCTACTATCTCATTCAACTATATTTGTTCTTGTAATTCATAGCTTAACAGAACGCAACAGCGAGGGACAACCCACCCATGCAACTAGTGTTTTAAAAATCGAACCGAATCAGGTAGTCCGACCAGTGCCTAATTAGGATACCGATTCAGTTAGAGGGTAAACCGTTTAGGCAGTTAAACTAGTAAAAACCGGTACTGGTTTGTAATAACCAGACAGTTCAAAGATTTTATTTTTGAAAAAAAATTGCCAAAATGGCGTCATTTTGGCTAAGGGATTTTCATTCCTAATTTCAGCTCACGCACAACAATCTCTTCTCCATTCTCTTATTCTCTTTTCCCCCATTCCTTCTCCACTCTTGGCCCTAATCTCTATTCAACCATAATTCTTTGTGAATTAGTTTGAGTAAGTTTTAAATATTTTTCTTTGTTTTGTAGTCATTTTTGGTTATTTTATGAGCAATATGCTATATTGTACTTATATTATAAATTTTTAAAAATATGTTTTTAGTGTGATAGTCGAACCGGTCTAACCGGTCATATTTTGTCACACCGATTCACTCACCATCTCGATTTTTAAAACATTGGCGAAAATGGAGCCCGGACTGTGGAAGAGCCAGGGGAGGTTGGGTCATTTGACAAAAATGGTAGGTTTTTCCCCAATTAGAGAAGGCCCTAAGAAGTAAAAGGGAAGTGCATTAATTCTTGGGAAAAAAGGGCGTGAATCCTCTCTCTATGGTCGAGCTTCTACGCTCCTATATGAAAAATGAAAACAAGTTAATTCAATGAATAAATAGAGTCAATGGTACCTTAGACATCGCTGCCTATTAGCTTTCAAGGTCGAGCAATCTCAATTTACAAATGAATGCTAGGATGGTCGACCTTGAATTTTGGTGCATGCGAAGAGACCCACATGTACAATTTTTTGGGGGATATGGTCGAAAGACTGGCCGAAGCCCACCAATCTAGAAGGAATGGAAAATTAATAAAGTACAAAACTTATATTCAAGTTTTAGCTTATTATGATCATTCAGAGGGCGATCACAGAGTCACTGAATGAATTCCTTCATTTTTCTTGGACGTGACAACATCATGTCATAGAAGGAGAAAATAGGTGGAGTCAATGATCCGTTAAGACTAATGTATATACAACTACATGCCCGAGTGGCAGTCAAACAAAGGCGTGAATGCAAGATGCCAGCGGAATGATAAGCTAGACAGAGGCTAGAGCTGCTTCCTTCCCATTGCAAATTAGGTTGATCCATTCTTTGCAAAGCATAATTGCATACTCAAACGATCTTTGCCAAGAGATAGGAGCACTCAATGAATCGGTGAATTACATTTTCTTTTGGATAGTTGTGTAGGACAAAGGGCTTATGGGTTGTGAAAGACTGGGGAATGGGTTAAGTAAACTCCAATGGGGCCAAAAAAAAAAAAGACAAGGCTTTACTTAGTTAAGGCTTTGATTTTATTGGTATTGATTTTTTCTTAGTGAGTGGAAAAGAGTAAGCCTGGGTATGTTACAAAAAAGGGAAGACAGAGGTAGTACTTTGAATGATGAAGGGAGGCGGCTGAGCTGATCTAGATTTCCAACACCTCGAGAAATTGATTGAGATAGATGACAACAACTTTTTTCCTCTCTTCCTTACCAGAGGGCAATCTTCACTTAAGGCCTTCACCTCCCACTTAGTCTTGAAATAGAACCTAGCCCCTTACTTTAATAAGTAAGTAAACTTCCTTCTGATTCATTCATTTCTGTAAGCAAGGGAGACCCAACAGCTAAGCCCCATCTTCTATTGTGTAACCTAAAAAAGCTATAAGCAAAGTACCAATTGTGTGTTCCACCCGGTTACTAGGAAATAAATTAGTTTGTGCTTTTTTTGAAGTGACGAGGTCACCAAGTAGGAAGTAGGGCTTTTATTGAAAAACTTTCACTACACCAACTTTCAATACTAGTTGTTACATTATGTTACCATTTTTCCAATATCATTGAATAACAAGGCCTAGGGCTAAGGTAACTCAAGTAGGAAAGTCGTGTTATGGGTGACCTTATTAGACAGTTCAAAGAGCACTTCTGTGTGTGATGCAAGTGAATATCTACGAAAAAGCTGTATCTAGGATGAGTTCTTCGTTCTATTGTTGACCGTATCTATGTTTCTATGATGGCCCAAGAACACACTCATTCTTTAATCGTAGAAAGACTTTTGAATTGTGAGGTACCATTACAAGCTCAATATATACAAGTGTTATTCCATGAAATAACTCGAATTTCAAACAATTCACTTGCTTTAACCATTCATGCTATGGATGTGGGAACATCAATTTCGTCCACGTGGGCTTCTGAGGAGCGGGAGAAATTGTTAAAATTCTATGAAAGAGTCTCGAGAGCCAAGATGCTCCTAGTTTTATAAGACCAATTGGAGTGGCATAATATTTACCTTTGAGATATTGTTTCCTTCACATAACAATTTGTTGCTCGTATCGACAAATTAGAAGAGATGTCAACTGGTAACCATATTTGGAAACAATGATTAGTGGATATTAGTGTTGTCACTGCACAGTTCTGTGACATGAAGACATTGATAGCAATATGGGGGGAGTTCCCATCAGGCAACAACATTTTTGCCTGACCTTACTTAAGCATTCATATTATGTCAATGAAGACTTGATGAAGCCTTACTCTAACAAGTAAGCAAGGAAACTACCTTGGACCTTACGTTAGAAGAGCAAAAGGCCTGGACTAGGGTGAGTTGAGGGAAGACAACATAAGTGAGCAAATGTGTGTAAGCCAATCAAACATGATTGTTCTAGGCGGGGCGAGCCACCCACCTTCGAATGATGTTGGTCCTATGGACCATGAACGGATTCGCCTCTAGTCTCTAGGCACGTCAAAACTACATGAGTACATGTGCATGAATCAACCCAATAAATAAGGAAAATATGCCTCTTGAGATGATTAGAGTCGTATAAAAGGAAACTTTCAGGTGCACCTTATGATGTTTATGACCAATTGGAACCTGATGTACCAGTAGGTACCAGAGGAGATGACTATGATTGTTACTGTCTCCATATTGAAGGTATAAGACAAAGAATTAGGATCATTGTACAATATCCCTAATGGAATTATCCAAGCCGATGATCGTAAGTTATATTCTCCATCACAATGTTGAATGAAACTATCCAAGGAATCGTGTGCCGTGTGAAACGAATCATCGTCGTTCTTAATCTAGACTCAGGTTAAGCTTCATCTCGGAACCTTGTGGGGTTAGGAGTAAAGCATCCCAAAGTTGGTGCATTTCATTAGGGGTGGAGAAGCATTGGGAACTCCAATTTATTTCTTTGGAGTCGTCCCCGACATAGCATTTCGCTTCTGGTTCTTCGAAAGAATCAACTGACTTCTCTTTTCTTCATTGATTTGGGGGAAAAGGAATTGTCTACCAATTAGGAAGCTAAACATGAAGTAAGTGGCTTGATGAGGATAACTAAGCTAACACGCCAAAGTTGGCTACTGGCACAATAAGGTGGTGCCATACTGCGCTATAGGCGAACACGCGATAGCATTCGCGGTGGTGTTTCAGGATTCCAATGTACTGCATCATGGCGGACCACTACCGTCCCATTCTTGATTGAGTTGGAGTGCAACCATTTTATCCACTAAACTAGCTAAAAGCTCTTGCTTCAAGTCGAAGCACTAAAATAAAAAGACAAAGAAGTGCAGCAACATAGGAACCACTAAACCTCTTACTAGTAAAGGAAAAATAGAAGGGCACTCCCGCGCACCATCTGAAAAGTCCTTTTCCAAGTAAACTCCCTTAGCTCAAGCACTAAGTAATCCCTTAAAGAAATGAATTTTCATAATAATAAGGTAAGCTTCGCGTAAACAAGACATTTTTTTTCCTTTTTTTAAGATTGGGTTGGTGGATTCAAGAGCCTTGTAGTAGGCTCAACCAACCTCCACCGGGGAAAAGGCTGCGTTTAGAAGTAAAAGGTTGGGAAACCAAGAAAAAGCTTCGCGTTTTCTTATTGGGTAGAAGTAGCACAAAAAGAGGGATTAGCATTATTGACCCAATGATAAACCACTAACACCTTCCTTATTGGAGCTCCGAGCATTAGGAAAATGCTCTAGTGACAGGAAACCGACCATTAGTTACAAAGCTCCAATAAGGTATCGATTAGAGTCTATGGTTAAGGCACTAGGTTTTATGATCTAGTTTTAGAATCTAGCATTTAGGGTTTAGTGTCTAGGGTTCACATTGTACGATTTAAGGCTTTAGGGTTTACATTGAGGTTAATGATATATGGTTTAAAGTTTAGGCTCTGGGTTTAAGCTAAAGGTTAAAGGTATGTGATTTATGGTTTAGGGTTTAAAGTTAGACTTAAGGTTTAAACCTAAAGAAGGTTTATGGTTTACAATTTAAGATTTAGGATTTAATGTCTAGAGTTTAGAATTTACAATTTAGGATTAAGGGTTTAATGTCTAGAGTTTAATGTTTAAGATTTAAACTCTAGGATTTAGAATTTAGTGTCTAGGGTTAGGTTCTAGAGTTTAGGGTTCAAGGTCTAGGGTCTAGGGATGGCAATTTTCCCCAGACCCGATGGGCCCCAGTTTTTTTTACCCGTTCGAGTATGGGTATGGGGTAGAAAAATGGGTATGGGAATGAGGATGAATAATTTTATGGGTAATTTGATAGGGACGGATCTGAGGATGGGGAAGCCCTGCTCCGCCCCGCCCCACCTCGCATTGTATATATATATATAATATAATATAATATAATACATTACATAAATTTTTTTAAAAAAATTTCTTCACAAAGGTTTTCCTACACTAAATCACCAACACATTGACCTGACGCTTCCTCCCTCAGTCCCTCGACCTTGAGTTCCATTTTCCCCAAACCTAAATTTTTTTCTTGTTTTTGGTTGGTTTTGTAGAATATGGAGAATGGTTCAACTTCAACCAACATTAGAACTTCATAAATTGTACTTATTATGATTTCTTATTGACTTTTATAATTGTTTAAGAACAATTTTTATAATTTTGTTTGAATATTATTTATGTTATTGTTGTTGCTTGAGGATATCTTGAATTCTTGATGATGTTATTTGAGTATTATTTATATTATCTTGTTAGATTAAACTTGAATTTCAATTAGAAATTGTGATCGATAGATTAAACTTGTAAATTGTGTATATTTAAAAAAAGTATAGTTGTATGGGTAAATGGGGCGGGGCATCGGGCAGATGGGGATTTAGTGGGGCGGGGATGGGGATGCTGAAAAATCCCTGCCGGGGATGGGAATAGGGACGAGGACTGCCTGCCCTGCCCCGCCCCATCCCCGCCCCATTGCCATCCCTACTAGGGTCTAAGGTTTATAATTTATGATTTACGATTTAGGGTCAATGTTTAGGGTTAAAGCTATAGGCTTTAGGGTTTACCAAACTAAAACTGACGCACATGACAGATGCAATTAAATTATGCATATAACTCCCAAGAGCATACAATGGATTGAGTAGAACAGAGTAAAGTAATAATATAAGAAACATGTTACATAGTAACAATTCAAGGAAAATTCATACAAAAACATGGAAGAAAGCAATAAGTCAAGTTTTCTCTTGGTCATAGGCATGTAATCACAGGAAGAATTACTAGAAAATCTATCCACAGATCAATATAAATCGTCAGTTTCGCTAAAATTGAAGGTTAGCTGAGGGTTGACTGTCCCATAGATAGATAATCCTTAAAAAAATCTTGTATGCAGATGATATAACCCTTACCTTAGGTTCTTCCAAATCTTTCCTCTTCCTCTACTCTCTGATATGCACTTCATGCTCTTTTAGCTTAGGGAAAACATCAACCATCACTTTTATCACAACATTTACAAGCATGGATACATTGGGAATAAAAAAGCCTATTTAGAATAATATCTACTTACAAATTCATGTTTACTTAGGGTAATAACACTCTAGACGTCTTGTCAAATCTAACGATGTGAAAAATTGTTTGATTAAGTATATTTAATGGGAAATTTAAAATGAACAAAAAGTTATAGAAATCCTTACAGCTCTAGGACACCACAGAAAAGCTGACTTCAAAAACAACCCTGTATGCCATATCAACTTTATCTACATCATCTGCTCCAACTTTCACAAAATAGGGTCGAACGCCTACAAATAAGTTATGACAATACTTAAATATCTGATATATTATCAACCATTTGAAATTGAAAGTGAATTGACATGTGGGAAGCAATATATTCATTGGTCAATGACCTTAAAAATATTCAAAAAGAAAAGCCAGTAAGACAATATTTTATCAATAAGCACTCAAAATTGTGCACATATGTAGGCTTTGGAAAATGCTACAGGAAATACATGCTAGATAGTATGTTGCATACTAATAATGATTTAGAGACTAATGAGCTAAAAATTATAAAGGAACAAGAGAAGCATTCAACATTAGCAAGTTAGTTTTACTGTTTCTTTATACAGATTCTATTCAAAGTAAAAAATAAACTAATTGTCGTTAAAGAGTTGTCTAAACATATGAGATAAGAAATT
>QAOA01004151.1:205792-230080 GCA_003255065.1 Cercis canadensis
AATGAAAATGTTGTTACTGTTAGTATATTTTATAATATTTATAATAATTTATTGAATAACCATGAAATAATGAAATTATTGTCATAAATCATTTAATTTAATAAATAAATAGAATAAAATATATTATTATATTCCACAACTATTATCATAAAATATATTACATTATTATATTTTTCACTTGAACATAATATTTTTCTTATCTTTTACCATATGTTTTATGCTTGACTTGTCAAACATCATATAAGATATGTTCTTATCATGTTAGTATCCTATATTTATCCAACTCTCCTATCATATCCTGTCCACCAAAGGAGCCATTAGAGAATCAACAAGCTAGAATCCATCATAGAACTCAAAAAATTGAACCATGTTCCAAGACAACCCACGCTTCTCCAACATCAAATTTACCCATATGATGATGAGTTAAAGATAATTTTACCACTCAGACTTTAATAATGCAAGTTTTGCATCAGAAAGATTTGGTAAGGATCTATATATTATAAATGTCAAGTAGCATACTAGAAGAAACTACAAAAAAATTCTAACTATAAGATTCCTTATAGAGCCCAACTTGTGAATCATAACAATGGGCCGAAAGAGTGGAAAGTCTACACTAGGAGAAATAAGAAAATATAGAAGTAGGGGAGCACGTGATTGTCTGTTATTTCCTTTTACGTATATTTCCTAAAATAGTGGGAGTTAGTTATAGAGTAATGCAAGAAGGTTAGTATAAGGGAGTGGAGAATGGTAGAGTGGTTATTTTTGGATTTGCACTTCTTTCTTCGGCTTAGGCTTGGACAGAGTGGGTATACTATGTAGAGCTCATGCTCTGAGGAGGGAGATTACTAGTCCTACTATAATTGTTCCTAGTCTTCTTAATTCTATACTACGTATAATTCACTTATGTACTTTGGGTTCCATTATTGGTCTGACCTACCAGATACAAGCAATGGTCTCCAAGGTAGATGCAGTGGAGTCCAAGGTAGCCATTCTCGATGCTCAGTTTTAGGAGGTGAAGTTATCAGTAGCAGAGCTTCAATGCTCTGTAGTTCAGGAGGCCAAGGCAAACCAGGTTGAGCGCCGAGAAAATGCCGAGTTCCATTCTATGGTGGTCGAATGTATGCGTCGAAGCTCTAGGAAGTAGTCAACCACCACAAAAGTTGACGATACACCTAGAACATCTGGTGCGTTAGGTGGTTGGACAAAACAGAGCAGAGAACCAGAGTCTGATTCTTACTCGGTGAAGCCAAACGATGCCATCAATGACTTCCATTTAGCAACGAAAAAGGTCGAACTACCTTCCTTCGATGGCACCAACCCACGTGGGTGAATTTCTTAAGCGAAAATGTTCTTCCGGGTACAGAATACCCAGTTTGAAATTAGGATTCCCCTCGCTCAGTTGTCAATGGAAGGATGTGTGGTTCATTAGTTCTCTCTGCTTTGGGAAGGAGACCACAAGCTCTCCTGGGATAAATTCAAGGTAGCCCTGTTGGATCGATTTGGTGACTTGAACACTAGAAACCCATACTAACAGTTGGCAGCTTTGATACAGGAGAATTATGTAGCCGAGTATGTGAAGGCATTTGAATTCTTGGTTTCCCAAGTGCCCAGAGTGGCAGAATAGCAAGCTATTGGGTACTTTATGCATGGGTTGAAGCCTGAAATAAAGCGCTGGGTAAGAATTCATCATCCTGAAAAGTAAGGTCAAGGGTGTTTTGTATGGAGATGTGGATAGTAGGGTAAGAAGTACTGGCAGTAAGAATGTAATGAGTTCAGGCTTGAATCCTAATAGGATTAGGGTTCTGACTTCTTCTTTCCCACAGTCCAACAATCGTTTCAAAGAAGGAACCTCAAACTGGAAGCATGAGACCAAGTTCCCACCACAGGGACCTGGGTCAATGGCTGATCATAGGCGCACAGGAGATGTTAGGAGTAAGGGCTCATCACTTATCTGCACAGGAGTTGTTTGACAGAAAGAAAAATGGGCTATGCTTTAAGTGTGGCCAACAATACCACCAATTGCACCAATGCCACGATAAGCAGCTTAGACTCACTTTGCTAATTGAGGATGAATTTATTAATGATAAGGGTGAAATTGAACCTATGAAGGTGGACAATGAGGACGCATCAGAGGATTTAGATTGCATAGCTATGGGATTGCTTCATTTTACAAAGGAAGTGGGTTTTAGCTCTAAAGTTATGAAGTTGGAAGGGAGGCTGAATGGATTACCTACACTAATTTTAATTGATAGCGGGGTCAGTCATAATTTTGTATCTAGAATGGTGGTTCAAGCTTTGAGTCTGCCTGTGCAAGATACGCCGGAAGTGGGTATAAGCTTGGGTGATGGTCATTGTGTGTTGACAAGGGGAAAATGTGACTTGTGTGTTGATTTAGGGCCTATCATAGTTGTTGTCACCGCCTTTGTCTTTGACATTGGTAGTTTGGATTTAATCTTAGAAATTTCATGGTTGAAAACGTTGGGAGTGGTGCAAACAAATTGGGGTAGGAGGATCACGACTTACTAAAGTGGGGCAGACTTGGTTACTCTACAAGGTATTGATTAGGGAGCAAGTACAGATTCCTCCTTACTGCATAACCTAATAGGTAGAAGAGTGTATGCAGTAGATGGTTTATTATGAAACACAGAGGTTCATAATCTTGAGGCTATTCAACAAGGTGATTTATCATCAATTCAATGGGAAGAAGTCCAGCGGTTGATTAATCAATTCCCTATTGTCTTTGCTGAAATACAAGACTTACCACCTCGTAGAAACAATGACCATGCTATAGTCCTTCAAGCTAGTCAGGGACCTGTGAGCGTGAGGCCTTATAAGTACCTTCACCACAAGGATGAAATTGAAAGGTAAGTTATGGAAATTCTGCAGATGAAATTTATTCACCCTACTAATAGTATTTTTTCTAGTCCTGTTATCTTGGTAAAAAAGGAAAACTCATGGAGGATGTGTGTGGATTATAGGGCTTTAAATAAGATAACAGTTCCGGATAAGTACCATATCCCTGTAGTGGAGGAACTCTTAGATGAGCTGCATGGAGCTTGAATTTTTTTTAAGTTGGACCTTAACTCGGGGTTCAACTAAATTCGAGTAAAAGAGGAAGATATACACAAAACAACATTCAGAACTCATAATGGCCATTATGAGTACCTAGTTATGCCATTTGGATTGATGAATGCTCCAGCCACATTCCAATCCACTATGAATGATGTGTTCAGATCGTGTCTACGAAGGTTTGTGCTCGTTTCTTTTTATGACATTTTGGTTTATAGTCCAGATTGGGATACACATCTGTTGCATTTGGTTGAGGTGATAAACTTGTTGAAACTCAATAGTTTAGTGGTTAACAAAAAGAAATGTAATTTTGGGAGAAAGTCTATTGACTATCTAGACCATCTAATTTCTGGGGAAGGAGTAGTTATGGATCTTGAAAAGATTAGTAGTGTTTTGCAATGGCCTATTCCAAAAAAAATGTAAAGGGAGTAAGAGGTTTTTTGTGACTAACCATTTATTACTATAAGTTTATACAAGGGTATGGCAAGGTGGCAAAGCCCTTAACCGAGTTAACCAAGAAAGACAATTTTCATTGGAGTTTTGTCGCTCAAATAGCCTTTGACACTTTAAAGAAATTAATGACTTCCTCTCCGGTTTTGACCCTGCCTAATTTTGCACAAACCTTTGAAGTGGAGTGTGACACATCTGGGAAGGGAATTGGAGCAATTCTTATGCAACAAAGGCGCCCTCTAGCTTATTTCAGCAAGGCTTTGTCAGAAAGCACCTTGTCTAAGTCTGCTTATGACAAGGAAATTATGACCCTTGCTCTTGTTGTCCAACATTGGAGACCTTATCTTTTGGGACAACATTTCCTAGTCTATACAGATCAAAAGAGTCTCAAACACCTTATTTACCAACGCATAACAACTACTGATCAACAAAAATGGATAGTCAAGTTGTTAGGGTACTCTTTTGATATAATCTATAAGCCTGGGCTAGAAAGCAAGGCGGCTGATGCCTTATCCAGAATTCTTGAAGAATGTGAGTTAAATGGGCTTGTTTCTTTCCCTGTGTGGCTGGAAAGACAAGAATTAATTTATGGAGTAAAGGAAGATACACATCTGCAAGGCATTATTTCTGCCCTATAACAAAATCCTAGCTCTCAACCTGGATTTCTTTTCTTCAAAGAGTTCTTTTCTATGAGGACAAACTGGTAATTTAAGCTAACTCTCCTAAGATTCCTCAACTCTTAGCAGAATTTCAATCTACTCCTCAAGGTGGCCATTCTGGTCTCCTACGTACTTATAGAAGGTTGGCAAAGAATTTGTATTGGGTAGGCATGAAGAAGTATGTTCAAGACTTTGTTAAGTCTTGTGACATTTGTCAATGACAAAAGTATATAGCTCTCTCTCCCGAGAGTCTTTTGCAGCCATTAGACATACCTGATCTTATTTGGAAAGACCTTTCCATGGACTTCATTACGGGTCTTCCCAAGTCTAGAGGGTTCGAAACTATTCTTGTTGTGGTGAATAGGCTATCGAAGTATGCTCATTTTATCTTATTGAAGCATCCTTATACAACCAAGGGAGTTGTAGAAATTTTTGCAAAGGAAATTGTCTGGCTGCATGGTATTCCTAATTCCATTGTTAGTAACCGAGACCCTCTCTTTATCAGCCACTTTTGGCATGAATTATTCAAACTACAAGACACAGTGCTCAGGATAAGCTCCCCATACCATCTTGAAATGGATGGTCAAACCAAAGTCATTAATCATTGCCTAAAAACTTACTTAAGGTGTTTCACTTCTGAACAACCTAGGCACTGGTCGCATTGGTTATCTTAGGCTGAGTTGTGGTACAATACCACTTTCCATGTCTCTACAAATTCCACTCCTTTTGAAGTAGTATACGGCAGAAAGCCTTCGTTATCTTCAAGGAGAGACAAGGGTTGAGGCTGTGGCGAGATAATTGATTGATAGAGATGAGGTGCTAAACAAATGAAATTTCACCTGATACACACACAACAATAGATGAAAAAGTATGCATACCAGAAAAGAAGGACTTTGTCTTTTGAGGTGGGTGAATGGGTCTTCCTGAAACTGAGACCCTATGGCCAACAATCTGCGGCTAGGAGAATAAATCAGAAACTTGCAGCAAGGTTTTATGGCCCTTTCTAGGTTCTAAATCATTGTGGACCAATTGCTTATAAGCTGAAATTGCCACCTTCTTCCCAGATACATTATGTTTTTCATGTCTCTCAGTTACAGAAGGTCATAGGCAATTATTTCATGGAACCAATGTTGCCAGTAGACCTAGAAATGGAGCTCTCTAATTCTGCAAAACCAGAGGACATCCTAGCCTCTCAGGAAATCACCAAGCATGGTGAGACCAGTAAACAACTGCTTATTAAGTGGAAGACTAAGTCTATGGATGAAGCAATTTGGGAGGATGAATTCATTATCTGTAGCCAATTTCCCTCTTTCAGCCTTAAGGACAAGGCTGCACTTATAAGGAATGGCAATGATAAAGCCCAACTTTTGGATCAAAATAGTGGGCCAAAAGAGTGGAAAGTCTACACTAGGAGAAATAAGAAAATTGATGAACACACTTTTTATACAATAGTTATTCCTCATACTTAGTCTTTTAAACCTCTTTTGGGCTGAATTGCATAGACTTAGACCTCATTTCATGACTTTGGATCCATTTATGCTTAATTGCAATTTCCAGCAATACTGGGCATTATATGCTGTCTCTGTGTTTCATGCATATCTTGAGTTCTGGATGTCTAAAAATTCCGAGTCATACCTTGTTGGAAATCTGAGAGAATTGTCTACAACTTTCTTTCAGGGCTCCAAAGCTAATTCGGACATTTAGAAGGTCATATGCACCTGGAAGCCAGAGAAGACATGCTGTCGCAGGATCTTGACCTACATGCAGTATTTGGGTCATAACTTGAGTTGTGGATGTCATATGGACCTGAAACTGGTACCATTGGAAAGCTAATAGACAGAGCTTCAATTGATATGAAGACCGGTTCACCATATTTTATGTTGAAGATGGTCTTATTTGCTGTGCAAGTTAGCTGACGGTTCCAGACACCTTTTGCCACTTAAATGGGCCTAACTTCCACATGACAAGTCCAAATGGGCCCAAACCAAAGCCCAATTGAAGCTAAGGCCCATGGGAACAAGTGTGCCCTAAGGGCAATTTGGGTGTGCATGTAAAATTGGAGGTCTATATCAGCAAGAGGGGGGCAGCCGAAATTGATAATCAAGTCTTTAGATATTTTAGACAGCTTTCTAGTCTTTCCTTAGTCTCTAAGTTTTCTCTTAGATATTTTGTAAGAACTCAGCTCTTCTTGTTCATGGAGGGCTAAACCATCATATCAATCCAGGTTTTGCTATTCTGATTATTGATTTTGAGATTATGTGTTGTTGTTCTTCATTTTAGTTGTTAATCAAAGTTCTTTCAATCCTCTGAAATATTCTGTTTGAATTGCTTAATTCGGATTGGATTATTCATGTGTTCATATTCTGTTTGCATGTGATAAAAGAGGATTGTATGGTTAATTAATGGTTCTAAGCTTGGACGGATTAATTACCTTGGCTGGATTCAGGACTTAGGTTAAACTGGACTTGAATGTTTGCTTAATTCATTTAGTCCCTTGTTGAACCGAATTCTGGTTGCTTAACCAGTAGACATCCATAGAACATTGAGAGGCTTCTTGATATGTTTTAAAGGCCAAGAACATGATTAATAATTAAGTGGATCCTTGGAAATCAAAGATGAATCAAAATCAGAATTAGTTAAGACTTGGATTGGTTGCTTTCTCTCAAACTTTACCACTTTCAATCAATTTTTGTTAATCACAGAAACAAACACAACCCCCCTGTTTATATGCTTCTCCATATGATTCACTAAATAGAACAATCCTTAGGTTCGACTTAGGGCTGCCCTTTGCTGCAAATAGCTTAGGAACCGACCTTAAACATTAACTAATTTGAGGAGCCTCGGCAGCTCATCAAAAATATAGAAGTAGGGTAGCACATGATTGTCTATTATTTCCTTTTACATGTATTTCTTAAAAGAGTGGGAGTTAGTTATAAGGTAATGCATGAGGGTCGGTATAGGGGAGTGGAGAATGGTAGAGTGGTTATCTTTGGATTTGCACTTCTTTCTTCGGCTTAGGCTTGGACATAGTGGGTATACTCTGTGGAGCTCATGCTCTAAGGAGGGAGATTACTAGTGCTACTATTATTCTTCCTAGTTTTCTTAATTCTATACTACGTACTATCATTCACACTTCGATTCTTGAGCAAGTTTGAGAATATTGTGAGTTAGAAATGGCGGCTCTCCATTCACTTTCTGAAAATGGAATAAATCTATTCTAGTGTCGCACATTATGTCTCACAATCTAGAAATATATGCAAAGATGGATATTGAAACCCTCCACAGATGGGTGGAAGAGATAAAGGAGAACCCTAAAACACTTGTACAATGAGTTTGCCGATTTCTTTCATAACAGAGCCAAGAATTATAACAGCTGGCATAGAAGTCTCTCGCACACAAGGAGATGCTACTGTTGGATGTCACAGTTCTGGGGTGTCATAATCCTTCTGTCTAGAACAATCAAAGGGCATTGTCTTCCTTTAGCTTTCAGAGGTAAGGGCTACATCAATCACTGCTTAGTGAGCTATTTATTGCTACCAATAGCATTTCGCTTGCATGCAAGGCGGCACGCCAGGTAGAGCTACCGCGCGCGGGTGAAGGAGATGCATTGCTAGTATTGGTAGTACTAGACAAGCTGTCAGGGAATAATCTCTTTCTTATTTCTTACTTTTTTCGCATAACTATGAATGGGCAAATAAAAATTTCACTTCAAATTCTAGTCCTTAACATCCTGCTGCTCATGGTGTTTCACAAACAATATTGGAAATGAACAGAGAAGTGGTGGAAGATGTAGAACCACATATTAGATCACTCTAGTGCGACACAAAGCCACTGACGTTGAGTTGGCTCGTATGTCGCTAGCTACGCCTTGCTTGCTCCCCTAACACAGTGGAGGTTCCGTAGCGCGTCATGAGCACCGAGCTAAGGGGTAGTTGAGCAACTCAAGCGAACTACCCTACCTTACTACAACATAAGGACATACGAGATGAGGTTGTGAAGGTGGCCTCGTTATCCACACCTCCAGTCAGAGAACAATGGAGGACCGACTAACTCGGGTCTTAAAGTGCCTATCAAGGGCGATAATGCATGCCCAGGTAGAATGTGTAACCCACCTACTATCTCATTCAACTACATTTGTTCTTGTAATTCATAGCTTAACAGAACGCAACAGGGAGGGATAACCTACCCATGCAACTAGTGTTTTAAAAATCGGACCGAATCAGGTAGTCCGACCAGTGCCTGATTAGGATACCGATTCAGTTAAAGGGTAAACCATTTAGGCAGTTAAACTAGTAAAAACCGGTACTAGTTTGCAATCACCAAACGGTTCAAAGATTTTATTTTTGAAAAAAAATTGCCAAAATGACATCATTTTGGCTAAGGGATTTTCATTCCTAATTTCAGCTCATGCACAACAATCCCTTCTCCATTCTCTTCTTCTCTTTTCCCCCATTCCTTCTCCACTCTTGGCCCTAATCTCTATTCAACCATAAGTCTTTGTGAATTAGTTTGAGTAAGTTTTAAATATTTTTCTTTGTTTTGTAGTCATTTTTGGTTATTTTATAAGCAATATGCTATATTGTACTTATATTATAAATTTTTAAAAACATTATTTTAGTGTGATAGTCGAACCGGTCTAACCAGTCATATTTTGTCCCACCGATTCACTCACCATCCCGATTTTTAAAACATTGGCGAAAATGGAGCCCAGACTGTGGAAGAGCCAGGGGAGGCTGGGTCATTTGATAGAAATGGTAGTAGGTTTTTCCCCAATTAGAGAAGGCCCTAAGAAGTAAAGGGGAAATGCATTAATTCTTGGGAAAAAAGGGCGTGAATCCTCTCTATATGATCGAGCTGCTACGCTCCTATATAAAAAATGAAAACAAGTTAATTCAATGAATAGATAGAGTCAATGGTACCTTAGACATCGCTGCCTATTAACTTCCAAGGTCAAGCAATCTCAATTTACAAATGAATGCTAGAATGGGCGACCTTGAATTGTGGTGCATGGGAAGAGACCCACACATACAATTTTTTAGGGGATATGGTTGAAAGACTGGCCGAAGCCCACCAATCTAGAAGGAATGGAAAATTAATGGAGTACAAAACTTATATTCAAGTTTTAGCTTATTATGATCATTCAAAGGGCAATCATGGACTCACTAAATGAATTCCTTCATTTTTCTTGGATGTGACAACATCATGTCATAGAAGGAGACAATAGGTGGAATCAATGATCCGTTAAGACTAACCTATATACAACTACATGCCCGAGTGGCAGTCAAACGAAGGCGTGAATGCAAGATGCCAACGGAATGATCAGCCAGACAGAGGCTAGAGCTGCTTCCTTCCCATTGCAAATTAGGTCGATCCATTCTTTGTAAAGCATAATTGCACACTAAAAATGATCTTTGCCAAGAGATAGGAGCACTCAATGAACCGGTGAATTACATTTTCTTTTGGATAGTTGTGTAGGACAAAGGGCTTATGGGTTGTGAAAGACTGGGGAATGGGTTGAGTAAACTCCAATGGGGCCAAAAAAAATAAGACAAAGCTTTACTTAGTTAAGGCTTTGATTTTATTGGTATTGATTTTTTCTTAGTGAGTGTAAAAGAGTAAGCCTGGGTATGTTACAAAAAAGGGAAGGCAAAGGTAGTACTTTGAATGGTGAAGGGAGGCGGCTGAGCAGATCTAGATTTCCAACACCTCGAGAAATTGATCGAGATAGATGACAACAACTTTTTTCCTCTCTTCCTTACCAGAGGGCAATCTTCACTTAAGGCCTTAACCTCCCACTTAGTCCTGAAATAGAACCTAGCCCCTTACTTTAATAAGTAAGTAAACTACCTTCTGATTCATTCATTTCTGTAAGCAAGGGGGACCCACAGCTAAGCCCCATCTTCTATTGCGTAACCTAAAAAAGCTATAAGCAAAGTACCAATTGTGTGTTCCACCAGGTTACTAGGAAATAAATTAGTTTGTGCTTTTTTTGAAGTGACGAGGTCACCAAGTAGGAAGTAGGGCTCCTATTGAAAAACTTTCACTACACCAACTTTCAATACTAGTTGTTACATTATGTTACCATTTTTCCAATATCATTGAATAACAAGGCCTAGGGCGAAGGTAACTCAAGTAGGAGAGTCGTGTTATGGGTGACCTTATTGGACGGTTCAAAGAGCACTTCTGTGTGTGATGCAAGTGAATGTCTACGAAAAAGTTGTATCTAGGATGAGTTCTTCGTTCTATTATTGACCGTATCTATGTTTCTACGATGGCCCAAGAACACGCTCATTCTTTAATCGTAGAAAGACTTTTGAATTGCGAGGTACCATTACAAGCTCAATATATACAAGTGTTATTCCATGAAATAACTCGAATTTCAAACAATTCACTTGCTTTAACCATTCATGCTATGGATGTGGGAACATCAATTTTTTCCACGTGGGCTTCTGAAGAGCGGGAGAAATTATTAAAATTCTATGAAAGAGTCTCGAGAGCCAGGATGCTCCTAGTTTCATAAGACCAATTGGAGTGGCACAATATCTACCTTTGAGATATTGTTTCCTTCACACAACAATTTGCTGCTCGTATCGACAAATTAGAAGAGATGTCAACTGGCAACTATATTTAGAAACAACGATTAGTGGATATTAGTGTTGTCACTGCACAGTTCTGTGACATGAAGACATTGATAGCAATATGGGGGGGAGTTCCCATCAGGCAACAACATTTTTTCCTGATCTTACTTAAGCATTCATATTATGTCAATGAAGACTTGATGAAGCCTTACTCTAACAAGTAAGCAAGGAAACTACCTTGGACCTTACGTTAGAAGAGCAAAAGGCCTGGACTAGGGTGAGTTAAGGGAAGACAACATAAGTGAGCAAATGTGTGTAAGCCAATCAAACATGATTGTTCTAGGCGGGGCGAGCCACCCACCTTCGAATGGTGTTGGTCCTATGGACCATGAACGGATTCGCCTCTAGCCTCTAGGCGTGTCAAAACTGCATGAGTGCATGTGCATGAATCAACCCAATAAATAAGGAAAAGATGCCTCTCGAGATGATTAGAGTCGTATAAAGGGAAACTTTCAGGTGCACCTTATGATGTTTATGACCAATTAGAACCTGATGTACCAGTAGGTACCAGAGGAGATGACTATGATCATTACTGTCTACGTATTGAAGGTATAGGACAAAGAATTAGGATTATTGTACAATGTCCCTAATGGCATTATCAAAGCCGATGATCGTAAGTTATATTCTCCATCACAATGTCGAATAAAACTATCCAAGGAATTGTGTGCCGTGTGAAACGAATCATCGTCGTTCTTAATCGAGACTCAGGTTAAGCTTCATCTCGGAACCTTGTGGGGTTAGGAGTAAATCATCCCAAAGTTGGTGCATCTCATTAGGGGTGGAGAAGCATTGGGAACTCCAATTTATTTCTTTGGAGTTATCCCTGACATAGCATTTCGCTTCTGGTTCTTCGAAAGAATCAACTGACTTCTCTTTTCTTCATTGATTTGGGGGAAAAGGAATTGTCTACCAATTGGGAAGCTAAACATGAAGTACGTGGCTTGATGAGGATAACTAAGCTGACACGCCAAAGTTGGCTACTAGCACAATAAGGTGGTGCCTTACTACGCCATAGGCGAACGCGCGATAGCATTCGGGGTGGTGTTTCAGGATTCCAATGTACTGCATCATGGCGGACCACTACTATCCCATTCTTGATTGAGTTGGAGTCCAACCATCTTATCCACTAAACTAGCTAAAAGCTCTTGCTTCAAGTCGAAGCACTAAAATAAAAAGACAAAGAAGCGCATCAATATAGGAACCACTAAACCTCTTACTAGTAAAGGAAAAATAGAAGCGCACTCCCGCGCACCATCTGAAAAGTCCTTTTCCAAGTAAACTCCCTTAGCTCAAGCACTAAGTAATCCCTTAAAGAAAGGCATTTTCTTAATAATAAGGCAAGCTTCGCGTAAACAAGACATTTTTTTCCTTTTTTTAAGATTGGGTTGGTGGATTCAAGAGATTCGTAGTAGGCTCAACCAACCTCTAGCGGGGAGAAGCCTGCCTTTAGAAGCAAAAGGTTGAGAAAGCTTCGCATTTTCTTATTGGGTAGAAGTAGCACAAAAAGAGGGATTAGCATTATTGACTCAATGATAAACCACTAACACCTTCCTCGTTGGAGCTCCGCGCACTACGAAAATGCTCTAGTGACGGGAAACCGACCATTAGTTACAAAGCTCCAATAAGGTATCGATTAGAGTCTATGGTTAAGGCACTAGGTTTTATGATCTAGTTTTAGAATCTAGCATTTAGGGTTTATTGTCTAGGGTTCACATTGTAAGCTTTAAGGCTTTAGGGTTTACATTGAGGTTAATGATATATGGTTTAGAGTTTAGGCTCTAGGTTTAAGATAAAGGTAAAAGGTATGTGATTTAGGGTTTAGAGTTAGAGCTTAAGGTTTAAACCTAAAGAGGGTTTATAGTTTATAATTTAATATTTAAGATTTAATGTCTAGAGTTTAGTGTCTAAGATTTAAACTCTAGGATTTAGAATTTAGTGTCTAGGGTTAGGTTCTAGAGTTTAGGGTTCAAGGTCTAGGGTCTAGGGATGGCAATTTGCCCCAGACCCGATGGGCCTCAATTTTTTGACCCGTTCGAGTATGGGTATGAGACAGAAAAATGGGTATGGATATGTGATGGGTAATTTTATGGGTAATTTGATAGGGAAAGATCTGGGGATGGGGAAGCCCTGCTCCGCCCCGCCCCGCCCCGCCCCGCATATATATATATATATAAATTTTTTTAAAAAAATTTCTTCACAAAAGTTTTCCCACACTAAATCACCAACACATTGACCTGACTCTTCCTCCCTTAGTCCCTCGACCTTGAGTTCCATTTTCCCCAAACCTAACTTTTTTTTCTTTATTTTTTTTGTTGGTTTTGTAGAATATAGAGAGTGGTTCAACTTCAACCAATATTAGAACTTTATAATTTGTACTTATTATGATTTCTTATTGACTTTTATAATTGTTTAAGAACAATTTTTATAATTTTGTTTGAATATTATTTATGTTATTGTTGTTGCTTGAGGATATCTTGAATTCTTAATGATGTTATTTGAGTATTATTTATATTATCTTGTTCGATTAAACTTGAATTTCAATTAGAAATTGTAATTGATAGATTAAACTTGTAAATTGTGTATATTTAAAAAAAAAATATGGTTGTATGGGTAAATGGGGCGGGGATGAGAGTGCTGAAAAATCCCTGCCGGGGATGGGGATAGGGACGGGAACTGCCTGCCTCGCCCCATTGGCATCCCTACTAGGGTCTAAGGTTTATAATTTATGATTTACGATTTAGGGTCAATGTTTAAGGTTAAAGCTATAGGCTTTAGGGTTTACCAAACTAAAACTGACGCACAGGACATATGCAATTAAATTATGCATATAACTCCGAAGAGCATACAATGGATTGAGTAGAACAGAGTAAAGTAATAATATAAGAAACATGTTACATAGTAATAATTCAAGGAAAATTCATACAAAAAAATGGAAGAAAGCAATAAGTCAAGTTTTCTCTTGGTCATAGGAATGCAATCATAGGAAGAATTACTAGAAAATCTATCCACATATCAATATAAATCGCCAGTTTCGCTAGAATTGAAGGTTAGCTGAGGGTTGACTCTCCCATAGACAAATAATCATTAAAAAAATCTTGTATGCATATGATATAACCCTTACCTTAGGTTCTACCAAATCTTTCCTTTTCCTCTACTCTCTGATATGCACTTCATGCTCTTTTAGCTTAGGAAAAACATCAATCATCACTTTTATCACAACATTTACAAGCATGGATACATTGGGAATAAAAAAGACTATTTAGAATAGGCTTAATTACAATTTTGGTCCCAATATTTTAACCACTTGAACGTTTTGGTCTTTCTTCTTTAAAAAGAACTATTGAGTCCCTTATGTACAAATTTAGTCCATTTTTCGTTAAGTCAAAATTCTTAGGTTTATTTTAAAGTATGAAGTTCTCTGATTCATAATCCCACCGTTCAGATTGAAGAGCTACGTCTTGTGAGTCTTTCCATTAAATTTCAGCTTGATCTAATGGTGAATAAGTCTAAATTTTTGGTTAGATGAAAACTTATGATTTTAGTATTTTGGGCTGAGTTTCACTGTTAGATCGAAATAAACCCTTCGATCTGAACAGTGAGATTATGAATCAGAGAACTTTACACCTTGAAATAAATCTAAGAATTTTGACTTAAAGATAATTAGACTAAACTTGTACATTTTATGAATATAGAAGGACTCAACAATTCATTTTTAAAGAAGGGGGACCAAAACGTTCAAGTGGTTAAAATAGGGGGACCAAAATTACAATTAAGCTTTTAGAATAATATCTACTTACAAATTCATGTTTACTTAGGGTAATAACACTCTAGACGTCTTGTCAAATCTAACGATGTGAAAAATTGTTTGATTAAGTATATTTAATGGAAAATTTAAAATGAACAAAAAGTTATAGAAATCCTTACAGCTCTAGGACGCCACAGAAAAGCTGACTTCAAAAACAACCCTGTATGCCATATCAACTTTATCTACATCATCCACTCCAACTTTCACAAAATAGGGTCGAGCACCTACAGATAAGTTATGACAATACTTAAATATCTGATATATTATCAACCATTTGAAATTGAAAGTGAATTGACATGTGGGAAGCAATATATTCATTGGTCAATGACCTTAAAAATATACAAAAAGAAAAGCCAGTAAGACAATATTTTATCAATAAGCACTCAAAATTGTGCACATATGTAGGCTTTGGAAAATGCTACAGGAAATACATGCTAGATAGTATGTTGCATACTAATAATGATTTAGAGACTAATGAGCTAAAAATTATAAAGGAACAAGAGAAGCATTCAACATTAGCAAGTTAGTTTTACTGTTTCTTTATACAGATTCTATTCAAAGTAAAAAATAAACTAATTGTCATTAAAGAGTTGTCTAAACATATGAGATAAGAAATTCCAGCTTTGATGGAATACAAAAGTTGAAGTTCATCCAACTGAAGGTTTATTCCATAGTTCTATATAAACTTTAAAAGAAAATATAATATTTTAACATTATATGTATCTCTTCTTCTTATCATGTGTTGGGACCTTCCCGTTATGAAAGGAACGATGTACCAATAACACTAGAATAGAAGAATAAGAATTTGAGTACAATATAATTTAGGTAATGCAAATGAAAAATATGAAGAACTTTTAATACTATCACCAACTTACCAGTTGAATAGCATAAAAAATAGGCAAGGAGACATTAGTGTCATAATTACTCATTTTGTTTTGAAGTATAGAGGTCAATCTTTTGAGGCCTATGCCTGTATCAACATGTTTTGAAGGCAGAGGTTTGAGAGATCCATCAGCCTCCCTATTGAACTATTAAAAGACAAAAAAATATAAGACAACAATAAGTCAAGAAAAATTTCCAGCAAGCTATCCACCCAAAAGTAATTAGCAACAGGTTTTTATGTGACATAAAAAAATGTTGGCATCTTTGGGTGAATTTTGTGCCCACTATAATAAACCATACCCCTAGGGAGATTGCAAACAAATACAAAAAATCATTCATATGTTTACACCTATGTTGCATGGGTACGGGTACGGGTTTCATACCTAGTACGGGCACGAAACACCAGTATGACAATTTTCAAAAAATAAGGGTACGAGTACGCCGTTGATACGTCACATTATATATATATATATATAAATTATATATAATTTGTATAATTATATACATATATCAAATAAAATTGACACATACTTTGTCTAAAATAAAAAAAAAATTAATTAAAATTAAAAAAGTTTTTTTTTTTAAAACAATAATCAACCCCTCCCCCTTTCTCTCTCTCTCTCTCACACACACACACAGCCCCTGCATCCCGGCACCCTCCCTCCCTCCCTCTATCTCCTTCTCTCTTTCTCTCCCCTCTCTCTCATCCCCTTCCACTGCCCCTGCTCCCTCCTTCCCTCTCTCCCTCCCTCTTTCTCTCTCCTTCTCTCTCTCTCTCAGCTTCCCTCCCTGCCTCCCTCCGTCCCTCTTTCTCCCTCCCTCCCTCTCAGCTTTCCTCCTTCTCAACACCCTATCCCGCACCCTCCCGGCCCCTCTCCCTCCTTCCCTGCCTCCCTACCTGCTTCCCTCCGTGTTTCTCTCCCATTTTCGCTCGTGAGACACATTTCACGTTTTCAAAACGCACCTGAAACAAGTACGTCGCAAAAACTGGCTTACCGATGCTACTTAGGTTTACACATATACAAATGAAGAATTTTTTACACTCTTTATTCTCTTGCCAACATGACAACTAATTCTCCTCTGGATAAGTTTAAATAGAATAGGATAAACATACAAAATATTACTATATTATTAAATACTATGTAATATTAATTAATATTATAAAATATAGTAAATTATAAATAATTGAAATAAATAAAAATTTACTCTATAATAAAAAAATTATTTTAATAACATAATAAATTTACTTACTAATAAATTTTATATTCAATTAATAATTATTATATTAATTAATTTTATGTTAATGTTTATCAAGAAAATAGTACACATTATACATTATCTTATGATACAAAATAATATTATTATAATAAATATTATAAAATATTATCAACATTCATACTTATTAACTAAAAATAAAAATTATTATAAATTAATAAATAATAATGAATAAAATTATTGTTCATAAGTAGAAATTATATGTGCTTCATAATTACGTAAATTATTATGAAAATGTTATTAATTTTTTTATAGAATGAAAATGTTGTTACTGTTAGTATATTTTATAATATTTATAATAATTTATTGAATAACTATGAAATAAGGAAATTATTGTCATAAATCATTTAATTTAATAAATAAATAAAATAAAATATATTATTATATTCCACAACTATTATCATAAAATATATTACATTATTATATTATTCACTCGAACATAATATTTTTCTTATCTTTTACCATATGTTTTATGCTTGACTTATCAAACATCATATAAGATATGTTCTTGTCATGTTAGTATCCTATATTTATCCAACTCTCCTATCATATCCTGTCCACCAAAGGAGCCATTAGAGAATCAACAAGCTAGAATCCATCATAGAACTCAAAAAATTGAACCATGTTCCAAGACAACCCATGCTTCTCCAACATCAAATTTGCCCATATGATGATGAGTTAAAGATAATTTTACCACTCAGACTTCAATAATGAAAGTTTTGCAACAGAAAGATTAGGTAAGGATCTATATATTATAAATGTCAAGTAGCCTACTAGAAGGAACTACAAAAAAATTCTAACTAGAAGATTCTTGATAGAGCCCAACTTATGGATCAGAACAATGGGCCGAAAGAGTGAAAAGTCTACACTAGGAGAAATAAGAAAATATAGAAGTAGGGGAGCACGTGATTGTGATAGGAATGAGGGTTTGGAGCCTTTAGCCCATATTCCAAACAGGCCACCTATTTGGAAAGTTTATGAAAGAAAGAAAGGAAGGGGGCGTGTGGCGCTAGGTGATAGTGGCTGATCTATGATAGTGTAACTGCCATTAAGTGGCAGTTACCATCAGTAGGCAGTTACCATTAGTAGGAGTAGGAGTGTGTATTAGAAATAAAAGATTTATTCCCTAGTGGGGATTATTATGGTAGTTATTTTTCTGATGTTGTGAACAGAGAACCTTCTCTGTAGGAGTTGTAAAACTCTAGGACAGCTTTCTGTAATTTCTGTGTGTTTATCATTTAATTTTCAAGATTGGTGTTCTATCAATTTGGTCCAACCTGCCGGATTCTTGAGGAGGGGAACCAATTCTATGGACCAGCAAAGCAAGAGGGAAGATGGCCAGGGTTTCGGAGAGAGTGGAAGCCTTAGAAGGGAAAATGGAAGGGATTGGAGGCAACCTAGAGAACTTGGAAGGAAGAGTGATGCGAGTAGAGGATAAACTTGGCCGTTTGGAAGCAAATACTGAGAGGATCTTAACAGAGATACAGAAGATGATCGGAAAATGTATGGAGGGTGAGGAAATCAATTCTAACCAAAGAAATAACAGTGCTTTGGAGAAAACAGCAGAAGCACACCAAGGAGGCATGGATGAATATCTCATGGCAGTAAAGAAGGTGGAGTTGCCGCCCTTCAATGGTGATGATCCAGTGGGGTGGATCACAAGGGCTGAGACTTATTTTGAGGTTCAAAACACCTTAGAAGAAGTCAAGGTCAAATTGGCTAAGTTATGTATGGAAGGTTCAACCATCCATTGGTTCAACCTATTAAGAGAGACAAAAGAAGAGTTAACATGGGAGAAATTGAAGAGGGCCTTAGTGGTACGTTTTGGTGGAAGACAGTATGAGAATCCTTTCCAAGAATTGTCTGAATTGAAGCAAGAAGGCAGTGTAGAGGAATATGTTGAAGTTTTTGAGTTCTTATCCTCCCAAGTGGGCAGATTACCAGAGGAGCAATATTTGAGGCACTTTTTGGGGGGGGGGGGGGGGGGGTGCAGCCAGAAATCAAGCAAAGGGTTCACACCTTTAAACCAAACACACACTTACATGCTATGGAGTTGGCCCGTGCTATAGAGGCTGAACAGGCAGTGCTTAATGTTGGGTCTAATCTGTACCCATAGAGGTTGAAGAGTGCAGCTCCTAGTACTGCTAATAGGGGTTCTAAATGGACACCTATATCTAGGAATTGGGGGCTTAATTTAGCAGCTGCTGTTAGTAGAATCTCGCCTGGTGTAAGTGGGAATCAAACCCGAAGTTCAATGGGCCAAGGAGGAACAAATTCAGCATATTCACGAAGGGTTTCTTCTTCAATGGCTGCTCGTAGAAATAAAGGGGATCAGTGAAGTAATTCAGAAAAGAACAAAGGGCTAAGGTATATTTCTTATCAAGAGCTGATGGAGAGAAAAAGTAAGGGTTTGTGCTTTAGATATGGAGAGAAATACCACCCATTGCACCAATGTACAGAAAAACAATTAAGGTTAGTAGTGTTAAGTGATAATGAAGTGCTGAATGAAGAAGGGGAAGTTGTTGCCATTGAGGTGGATGCAGAAAATGAAGAGCAAGCCTTAGAGTGCAATGCTCTAGGCTTGTTTGGGATGAACAACAATATGTTGACAGAAATTAAGACAATGAGATTAGAGGGGAGACTAAATAGGGTACCAATGGTGGTTTTGGTGGATAGTGGTGCTAGTCACAACTTCATTGACTCGCACACTACATCAGCCTTAGGGTTAAAGGCAGATAATACAAAGAAGTTGGGAGTACGTTTAGGTGATGGGCATAGGGTAGAAACTAAGGGAAAATGTGCTGGATTGTTGGTGAAATTGGAGGGAATTGATGTCAAAATGGATGCTTATGTGTTAGACCTTGGAGGGGTAGATATAATATTGGGAATTGCTTGGTTGGAAACATTGGGGAAAATCCTTATAGACTGGAAGGAGATGTCTATGGCTTTTACACATGAGGACAGAACTGTGACTTTGCAAGGACAGTCAACAATTGTCAGGAGCAGCAAGAAACAGAGAACAGAAAGCAAGCAAACAGCAGCTTTCACTAGTATTTTGAAGGAGGCAGAAATGGAGATTGGGGGAATTCTTTGGGCAGCAGAGGAAACAGATGTTAAAGAAGGAAAACAACAGCTAGCAGATGACCAATAGCAGCAGTTGAATCAACCATTAGAGAAGTATGTAGTGGTATTTGAGGAATTACAAGGCTTGCCTCCTCAAAGGGATGTTGTGCATGTTATTACCTTGCAAAATGGAGCAGGACCAGTGAGTGTACGCCCTTATAGGTACCCACATCATCACAAAAATGAGATAGAGCAGCAAGTGAAGGCGATGCTCCAACAAGGTATCATTCGGACTAGCTCTAGTGCATTCTCTAGCTCGGTCATACTAGTGAAGAAGAAGGATTCATCATGGAGAATGTGCATGGATTATCAAGCCCTAAACAAGGTGACGATACAAGATAAGTACCCAATTCCTGTAATAGATGAATTAATTGATGAGCTTTATGGTGCTGGGTATTTTTCTAAACTTGATCTTAAGTCTGGTTATCACCAGATTCGGGTTAAAGAAGAAGATATTCACAAGACAGCATTTAGAACTCATGAAGGGCATTATGAGTTCTTAGTAATGCCCTTTGGGTTAACAAATGCACCTGCAACTTTTCAATCAGTGATGAATTATATTTTTAAGCCTTATTTGAGAAAGTTTGTATTGGTGTTTTTTGATGATGTGTTGGTCTATAATACGGATTGGTCCTCTCACTTGCAGCACCTATCACAAGTGTTACAAGTATTGAAAGATCATCAGTTTGTTGCTAATAAGAAGAAATGCAGCTTTGGGAGAACACATGTGGAATATTTGGGACATGTGATTTCTAGTCAAGGGGTGGCAATAGACCCGGAGAAAGTGTGCAGTGTTTTGGAATGGCCAGTCCCAAAGAATGTAAAAGGAGTACGAGGATTTTTGGGTCTAACGGGATACTATAGAAAATTTAATTTCAATTATGACAAATTGGCTAGACCATTAACTGAATTGACAAAGAAGAACAATTTCCATTGGAATAGTCAAGCAACTGAGGCTTTCACTGCATTAAAAACAACCATTACTACTGCACCAGTGTTGGCTTATCCCAATTTTACTATTCCATTTGAAGTGGAATGCGATACAAGTGGTATAGGTATAGGGGCAGTACTTATGCAGCCTAAAAGACCAATTGCATATTTTAGTAAAGCACTTTCTGGTAGCAATTTGAACAAGTCTGTCTATGAGAAAGAGCTCATGGCATTGGTATTGGCTATTCACCATTGGCAGCACTACTTACTTGGGAGGAAATTTCTAGTCCATACAGATAAAAAAAGCCTAAAACATTTGTTGGAGCAGCGCATCACTACTGCTGACCAACAATGTTGGATGGCCAAGCTGTTGGGATTTCATTTTGATATAGTGTATAAGCCGGGAAGGGAAAATAGGGCAGCAGATGCTTTATCTAGAGTTAATGAGGAAGGGGAACTAAAGGCAGCAGTATCTACGCTGGGTTGGGTACACGATAAGGCAATTCATGAGGAGGTGCATAGCAATCCAAACTTGCAGAAGATCATTTTTAAACTGCANCTACTGCTGACCAACAATGTTGGATGGCCAAGCTGTTGGGATTTCATTTTGATATAGTGTATAAGCCGGGAAGGGAAAATAGGGCAGCAGATGCTTTATCTAGAGTTAATGAGGAAGGGGCACTAAAGGCAGCAGTATCTACGCCGAGTTGGGTACACGAGAAGGCAATTCATGAGGAGGTGCATAGCAATCCAAACTTGCAGAAGATCATTTTTAAACTGCAAAAGGATCGTAATGCTAAACCAGGCTATTCGTTGCATAATGGGGTGCTGCTGCATAAAAACAAGCTGGTAATTCCGCCAAACTCTCCCATCATTCCTACATTACTACAAGAATTTAATTCTTCCCCAATTGGTGGTCATTAGGGTTACTTGAGGACGTATAGGAGGATTGCTGGAAATTTGTTTTGGGAAGGAATGAAGCGTACAGTCATGGAATATGTCCGTGCTTGTGATGTGTGTCAAAGGCAGAAATATTT
Organism: Cercis canadensis; assembly: GCA_003255065.1. Taxonomy (NCBI): domain Eukaryota; kingdom Viridiplantae; phylum Streptophyta; class Magnoliopsida; order Fabales; family Fabaceae; genus Cercis; species Cercis canadensis. The sequence goes on from QAOA01004151.1 coordinate 227,661, forward strand.
GGCAGCCTCTCCTAGTGGTCTTTTGCAGCCATTACCCATTCCCTCTCAAATATGGGAAGACATTTCCTTAGACTTTACCACTGGCCTACCAAAGTCTAAGGGATATGCAGCAATCTTGGTGGTGATAGATTGGTTATCTAAATATGCTCACTTCATCCCTCTCAAGCATCCATATACAGCAAAAGCAGTAGCTGCACTATTTGCACAAGAGATAGTAAGGCTTCACGGTATCCCTAAATCTATTTTAAGTGACCGTGATCCTTTGTTTGTAAGTGTCTTTTGGCAGGAACTATTCAAGCTCCAAGGCACGATGCTAAAGATGTCTTCATCTTATCATCCAGAAACAGATGGACAAACGGAAGTGGTGAATCGGTGTTTGGAAGCCTATTTGAGATGCTTTGCCTCAGAACAGCCTAAAACATGGTCTCATTGGTTGTCATGGGCTGAATTGTGGTATAATACCACATTTCATGCATCCCTTGGTACTTCACCATTTCAAGTGGTGTATGGAAGGAAACCTCTAACAGTAGTGAGGTTTATTGAAGGGGAAACTAAGGCAGATGCAGTAGCAAGGGAATTAAAGGATAGGGATGAAGCGCTTACACAGCTCAAGTATCATTTGACTAAGGCACAAGAGCAAATGAAGTACTATGCAGATAAGAAGAGGAAGAATCAAGAGTTTCAAGTTGGAGATTGGGTTTTCCTTAAACTTAGACCACATAGACAGCATTCTATTGCAGCTCGTATTAATCAGAAATTAGCCCCACGGTTCTATGGCCCTTTCAAAATCATTCAAAAGTATGGACCAGTTTCTTACAAGCTACAATTGCCACCCACCTCAAGAGTTCATCCTATTTTTCATATTTCTCTTCTTAAGCGGGCTATTGGGACTTATACAGCAGAACCAGAACTGCCAGCTCATTTTGAACTCAATCCAAAGGATGCTATACAGCCAGAGCAGGTTTTGGCTACTAGAACAATAGAACAGCATGGCCGAAAAATTGTTCAGCACTTAATTCAGTGGAAAGGGATGACCCGTGAAGATGCAACATGGGAGGAAGAGCTCACCCTCAAAAGTCAATTTCCTACTCTTGGCCTTGAGGACAAGGCTGATTTTCCAGGGGGAGCAGATGATAGGAATGGGGGTTTGGAGCCTTTAGCCCATATTCCAAACAAGCCACCTATTTGGAAAGTTTATGAAAGAAAGAAAGGAAGGGGGCGTGTGGCACTAGGTGATAGTGGCTAATCTTTGATAGTGTAACTGCCATTAAGTGGCAGTTACCATCAGTAGGCAGTTACCATTAGTAGGAGTAGGAGTGTGTATCAGAAATAAAAGATGTATTCCCTAGTGAGGATTATTATGGTAGTTATTTTTCTGATGTTGTGAACAGAGAACCTTCTCTGTAGGAGTTGTAAAACTCTGGGACAACTTGCTGTAATTTTTGTGTGTTTATCATTTAATTTTCAAGATTGGTGTTCTATCAAATTGTCTGTTATTTCCTTTTACGTGTATTTCCTAAAATAGTGGGAGTTAGTTATAGAGTAATGCAAGAAGGTTAGTATAAGGGAATGAAGAATGGTAGAGTGGTTATCTTTGGATTTGCACTTCTTTCTTCGGCTTAGCCTTGGACAGAGTGGGTATACTTTGTGGAGCTCATGCTCTGAGGAGGGAGATTACTAGTCCTACTATAATTCTTCCTAGTTTTCTTAATTCTATACTACGTACAAATCACTTATGTACTTTGGGTTCCATTATTGGTCCGACCTACCAGATACAAGCAATGGTGATGCAGGAGCATCATGTTTACTGCCTTTTTCTATTTTATATGTGTGTTTTAATCTTATTTAAGTAGTCATGTGTCTAGCATGTGACCTTTTTAATTTCTGGACTTATATTAGATTTGGGCTTGTGTATTGTTGGGCCAGGTTAGTACTAGACTTAGAAACCCTAGTATAAATAGCCTAAGATCTATTGTAAGCAGCAACTTTTTCAGATTATAATTTTAGTTATCAGAGGTTTCTACGTATTAGAACCCTACTCTCTGTTCCTATCTTAATCTCTCCCCTCAAATCCCTAATTTTATCCCCAAATCCTTGCTGTTTGGCCCCAATACTACATCAAATTGGTATCAAAGCTCCTGGCTGGTCGTGGTAGAGGTGGTAGAGGTAGAGGAAACCAAGAGCAGCAAGCAGAATTGGCTGAGATGCGAAGGATGATTGAAGATTTGTCGCGAGCCGTGTAGGCTTTGCAGCGACAGGGACGTGCGGAAGCCCGTATAGAGATTCCGGAAGGTGACTGCGAAAACCAGGACATACCAGAAGGTAGTTCGGGGGATGAAGAATCGAATCAAGGAGAGGAGAACCCATTCCATGAAACTGGAACTGCTAACCAAGCAGCAAGAGGTGGATTGGAGGAGAGG